>UXGD01005206.1:0-15059 GCA_900474315.1 Torymus auratus
GCTGCTAACTGCTTTAGCAGAATGCTTTCTCAAAGAGAATTGATAAATTACATCAAATAATTTTTTTTAATGTATATTGTTACGTGTTTGAGAATTCTGTTTCTCGTGGCCAGTCCGGGTGATGAGCCCAGAAAGGTGCACAATGAATGGAAAAAATGTTCGTATAATGCTTTCTATTATAATTTATCTAGAATACAGAAACAATAAGAAAAATTACAATTTATCTCATACTAAAACTTCTAAAACACACTACAAAAATAGCAATTTTCATACAACGCAATGCAATCTCTCCACTACATGACATTTTTCCTCTTACTCCACATTTACAAATTTACAACACTATACATCAGCACGGAAAAACTCCCTAACCCGCCACGACCAAGAACCTCAAATCACAAACTCCTGCGCAGCATCCTGGACCCCATCCAACCTCCTCCTTCTCCTCCCCCTCCCCCACATCCGCTTCCCCCTCAGCAGAAGCTCCTGCGCAGAGAGCTTTCTCTCTCTCGCTCCTCAGATCAATGAAACGGAGCCCCCGCAAGGCGTGGCGCTTTTTCGCTATATATATATATACACATATACCTACAGGGCGCGCGCACCTCGCTCTCTCATAATTGATTAAACCGAGACACCGGCATAATGCAGGCCGATTTGTCGGGGGGAGGAGGAGGCAGACTTTCGCACATACACATACAGAGAATCCTACGCTCGCGCGAGTGTCTTGTTACGCGCGCGGAGATATTAATCCCGCGGCCCATTAAAAACTCGACCCGGCCTGAAAAATGCCCAAGAGAGAGAGAGAGAGAGCCTTGGCTACCTGTCTTGCGCGCGCGCGCTTTGTGTTATCTCTCGCGCAGGGAGTTCTTTCTCAGGACGAGAGAGAGGATGTGTGGGATGGTATAAAGGGAGGATATGCGGCAGAGAGTCGCTAGAGAGAGAGAGTGGACTGGTCGGGTTTACATTCAAGAGGGAATTGCCCGGCGCGCGCGATTTTATTGATCGTTCGAGGGCCGAGGGAGATTTTCTTGGAATGGCTGTATGGTGTGTGTATGTGCGTCGCTGTGTAAGTTATCGATTCGAGAGGTGGTATTGTGCGAAGTTATCGGGAGGAATGCGGGAGGGTAATGAGCGCGAGCTTGGAGTTTTAAATGATCTATTTTTTCCGTGCGAAGAAGATTGTTAAGTGCTGTTTGCTATTTCTATTGCGCGGTTGCGAGTTTTATATATGTATGTATGGGATGTGAAATAGTATATGATAGTATAGTATATTGGTATACCTTGTATATTTGTCATTTTAAGTATAAACGTCAAAATTTTGGAATATTTTCGTACAGAAAGGTACAATGGTGAGGCAAACATATCCAGATAGCAAATATATACGATCTAAATAGACATGATGTAAATGTCCTCGAATTTTTCTAGGGTCAGATATATTATCGTACGTAAATGTTCTCCTTTATTTTTATTACATGTTTCATTCGGATCCCGATGTGACATAAGAACCCGATATAACATAATACCAGATTCTATTCTCCTATAGACGTATACTCTATAAAATTGAAAAAACATTTACTTCGAAAATGGAAAAACCGATAATAATCTCGTAGTGTGGGAAGTATATACTTATCACCGTGCCGCAAAAAATTAAATATTATTTTGCGTTGCCTGAAAACAACATGCGCCAACATCTACCTTCCAATCCCCATAACTCCGTATCTCTTTCACCCCGCACCCATCTCCGATTGAAAAATCATAACCAGCATGAGGCTCCGGAAGGACGCGCGACACGTCCCTCCTACATTACCAGCCATTCGTCACCCACAATCACATACACACATACACAGGCACAAACCTTCGACTCGCCGAGGTGGTCCACTCACGCTGCGCGACTGGCTAATTGAAACGTTCGCTTTCATTTGTTATACATCCGCTTTTGTGCGCACGAAAAAAGGGCTACATCAATAACCGCCGTGCACGCGCGTGTGTATATAAGTAAGAAAAGGTGGCGTTTGGGAGGGGAGAAAAGGAATCGATTATAAGGAGGTTCTGACGGGAGATAGGATTCAGAGAATCGGGAGGTTTGGCTGGGCGAAGGACTTTTTTTTATGTTAATGTTGGTGTTCTAGATAGTGGGGATATTGAGATATCGGAGGATGAGTTTGTAATATTGTGGTTGTGGTTATTTGTAAATTAGGATTATGATTGTAGAGGAAAGGATTGTTTTTTTTTATTTATTTAAGTATAAGTCTGGCTGTTTCTGAGTTACGAGGATTATTTTAAAAGTTATATTTGAGATGCGTGAACGAGGGAAAAATAAAGGAAATACGATTGTATTATAATGATCCTCTTTACTGCCGCCGTGATAAAATCGCGTGCTGACGTCAGGAAATTAAAAGTTTATGTAAACCTGAAAAAGTGAATTTTACAGACATTAGTATACATATTATTACACAGATATGTATGATACGAAAATATAAAAAATTAAATAGCATTATTAAATATTTTATTTTTACATTTACCGCTTGTTCAACGTAAAAAGAGTACTTTAATACTTTTATCGGTATATCCATAAATGTTTTTATCGTGTATTATATACTTTCCTTGAAAACTGAAAACATTTTTAGAACCATTATATTAATTCAGTATAATAACATAATTATACACTAAACCTTCACAACAAACCATCCAAAAGCCACCTATAACCTTTACCACTACTCCACTTGAAAAGAAAAAAAGTCCACCAACTCCCGCGCTGTGTCCCCGCGACGGAAACCACGCGCGAACATCCGCGATATCGTTGTATCATCATGCCGGCGACATTAGTCTTCGCGCGGCACGCAACAAAAGGCCGGAAAAAAAGAGAGAGAAAACGCCGCGCGTGCGTGCGACAGTGCGCGGATAAGATCTGTATATAGCGGTGGACGGTGGGGACGAAAGCGAGGCTCGAATGAAGCGAAACGAGCCTGATGTGTGCAGGCGTTGTGTGGTTTGAGAGGTTTTTAGAGGTTTTAGCGGTGGATAGGTGACCAGTACGGTTTGGGCAGTGGTGATGTGGGTTGATTTATTAAATTGACTGTAATACTTTTGATAATGTTGGACGAATTTATTGTTAATTGTCTAAATCTTGCAAAGATTTTCAGAATTCTAGTCGAGTATAGTCATAATGTATTATTTAGTTGAAAAGTATTGATATACTTGAGACAGAACGTTTATTAAAAATTAAAAGAAAGTTAAGGGCATAGACAAAATCATTTTTTCAGAAAATTCTCTTGACCCTTGACCAGTTTAACAATGTTTATACAGTTAAAATGAAAAATAATGAACTCTCAGTATTTTTGGTAAAATTATTTCGATTGTACGCCATACCAGTAGATTTTGTAAAATAAATTAATATAGAAAAAATTTTCGTAAAAGCAAAAGCAACAACAACATCACGTAAACGGCAATTTTGTATACTGTTATTTCCGCGAAGAATTTCAACCCGCAAAGTAGAACGTTTCCCAGGCCACGAAAAACGTATATATACTATCTCCTCTGATGAACGGATAAAAACTTTCCGAGCTGAAATGTGTCTCGCAGCTCAAACCTCGGCAAAGTGTTAACGTATATATACGCGAACCGCGCGCGGAAACACGCGGCGGACGGGAACCTGTTAAGATTCCGCGTCCCCGATAAATCCGTCATTAATTACAACTTCATTTCCATCTTCCAAAAGATTCGCACATCCACAACATCTTCTATCAAACAACCGAAAAACAATCCAGAATCCTACAATAAGTATACATCACGTACCGACACGACTTACATATACATATATCGCGGGCTCGAGCGCCTAAAAACCTGTTAAACACGTACGCGTGATAAGAATGCACGTGTATTACACATATACATGGCTTAATGAAACATTTCATCTCGCGCACGTAGCCACAATAACAATACACCTCTATATATACACGCGATGCTGCAGGAGAAAATCTCATATCCTCGCTATACTTTCGAAAAAAAAACCGCGGCGCGCGCAATAACCGTATTATACTCGCGCGGGAGAGCGTATATATAATTAGCCCGCGGGGCTGTTTATACTACGCGACGTACAAGAAAATCCGGGCGCGTGTGGATGCGCCGCGCGTCCCCGTAAAAATTCTAATTTCGCGCGTATATAGCGCGGGCTGCGTTATCGCGGCTCTTTTTATGGGAGAGGAAGAGTGCGGGTGATACGGTTTACGGGCTTGTGTATGCGCGCGGAATTTTTTCGCTTTTAGAGGCGGAGAGGCGGAGATGCTATAGTGTTCGTGCTTATGTGGAGGTTTGAATGCGAAAACGATGATAGACGGGGTAAAGGTTATTGATGAAAGTGTGGGAAAAAGACAGAAATGGCTATTATTGGTATTGTTTTGGTAGTGTAACGTATGTGGGAATTAAATAATAAAGAAAAAATATGCGACGAGCGGGACGCTAACTCACGAACCCGCTGTTGGTAATCTAGCTATACACTACAAACATGGATCTACTACGAGTGGATCAGCAGGTAGTTGCCTTTCGCTGAGTCGACGATCTCTCATCTTCTACGTTGTCCAAACGTAGATGAAAACCGCCTTGACAGTATTAGTTAACAATAGTGTTTGATAAGAAAGTGTATGCATAACAGCAATTGTCATACGATAAACTGGGGTGGCAACGTTAACGCTGAATATGGATTTCTATCAACAACTCCATAAGCATCTAAACTATATGCTATTATGATCTCTGTACTCGTAAATTACCACAAGCTTATATACACCAACGGAATTGCTTGTTATGAAATAGTAAGAGATAACGGAGAAAGACAAGAAAAGAAGGAAACATATCCGAATGGTAATAAAACCCAAACGAAGAACCGATATTCTTCGCACTATAGCTTCATTCAATCTTGGCAGTAAGCGCAAGCTAAACTTAGCACTCCTATCACCAGCATCAGCGTGCGACTCCGCTATTTTACTTTTACGACTCACAAGGCACATTGACTCTACCGGGCGAAAATCCACATTCATCAAAACCACAGTATATACCACTTACATTACATAACGCACTCACGATCTTCAACTACCTATAATACCGCATATCCACTCCAACAAATCAGAAAAACCAATATCACTCGTCCCTCCCATATAATTAACCAAGCCCGCACCTTACACACACACAGCCTCCTAATTAATCCCATTTCCTCGTCCTCTCAGAGAAAGAAGTGCAGCACAGGGGATTCCAAAGCAAGATATATACATACAGCATCCTCGCCAGTCTAATGAAAGGGTCCGGCGAGACAGCGCGGGGCCCAGCTAATTAACGGCTCTCTCGCGCGCGAGAGAGAGCGCTTAATTTGAATACGCGCGGGATATATCGACGTATAAGGCGAACACATCGAGCGCGCGCGTGTGCACATTCCCTTATAATAAACGGCGCGCGCAGAGTAGCGGCGGTAGCCGCTAATTTAAATACACGTGTCGATGGGTGCGGAGATTGCGACACCTATATGGACGGAGAGAGAGCAGGGATTCTGCGCACGCGATGTGTCGTCCGCTACTCTCGCAGGGTGTGGAAAGGTTTTTGGGCTTTTGGACGCGGAGAAGTGGAAGTCGGATAAAAGGATTCAATGATTCGTGAATTGAGAGAATTTGTACTAGTGTTGAGTATGATTGATTCATGTTTATTTGTATTATTACTGATTTGAGTGAATTTTTAAACGAAAAATAGTTTATTATATAAGTATACATTTATTACGTAAGTATACCATTTTATGCATCACTTTTCATAGAAAAAACGGCTTTTATGCATATCAATCCGGTGATAATGTTGAATCCGAGCCTCTTTAATTTTTTAAATGAGTTTTCTCCCATATTTTTTTCATTCCAGTTGGATTCACAGTGAAGAAGTATGAACATAATTTTATTGAATCACGTATGGAGATATCGAAAACGAAACCAGAACAAATTTTAATAGGGCGGTCTTCTTCCTCGAGGTCTTCGCAAAAAAGGCGCTGCGACAGTGAACTTACTATTTCACGTTTGCATGCCTTCCTCTTACGTAGACCTCGAATTTTTTAAACAATCGACTCACTTTTTGTCACACGTCTGCGTAATTCCATTTTTGCGTGGACCTAGCGTCCCTCGGCTATTTGGGTTTCAGACCTTTTTAAATGGTTGACTCGCTTACTGTCGCACGTCTTCGTAACTCCAAAATTATAAAGAATTTCAAGATAAGACAATAATACTTTTCATATTGACTGAAAAGACCAATACAAGAGAGAAACTTTCAAGAATTTTCCAAAAGCGAGACAATAATAATCGAAATATTGTATTGTCTTGCTCATGTGCAGCCCTAGTTATGAAAAACATTTTTTCGGCTCTAAGAAATTATTAGCGTGGATAATAATAACTATTACGTTAACGTAAATTAGCTGCATTTTATCTTTTAATAACTGATTTAATCAATCCTGTCTTTCATGCCTCACGCATCAAGCTCAATAAACCCTGAGTTTTACGCCTTGCCTCCCCATACACACTGCACGTACGCTACTCATCTCCCACAAACTTAACCGACTTTTAACACTGCCCACTTGCAATAACTCTCAACCGCCAACAAATTGCACATCTCAGACACACACCACCGCCAAAATCAATTTACCATTCCCAATCCCTCCTCCCCATCCCCCACACAACAACTTCTAATCCACCGTGAAATCAATTAACCCAGCTCCCTCCTCACAAATTATCGATACATACCTCCTCCTCCCTTCTTACGCAGGTGCGGCACGCGCGCTGCCAGCGTTGATCATCATCATCATCGGCCCCGTAAATTATGACAGTGATACGCGGCTCATTAAGAAAAGGCGCAAAGCCGCACGCGCTCGTGCGGTTATATGTATATGAGGTGTCCCGCAGCTGCGCGGAATCTGATAAGTATAGGTATAAGAGAGAGAGGAGTCTCGATAATGGGGAGGGAGGCGCGTGTCGCCGCGATCGGATGTTCGCGGTACGGTTGGGGCCTTACTGAGAAACACGACGGTGCTCGCGCGTAAGACGGCGAGAGAGGGGTTCAGAAAAGGAGGAGGGGAGAGAGGGTTTGAGGTTTGGTGGGTGAGACGTTGTTTGATTGTCGAATGTATTGTTGGAATGTCGTTGCTGTGCTATCTGTTATAGTATTCGTTCAATAATAAAACTTAGTTATATCTAGTAAATGTTCATGGACGAATTTATTTTGCTTTTAGATTGAGGTAATTATTTTAAGAGTATAAGTACACGGATGGATTTTTTAATTATAATTATTAATAGTAAAAATTGTTATTGTATGAATGAAATAACCCTGGTAGAAATAAAGACAGTAAATGGCCATGAAAAATTGCTAGTTTCTAGACCGTGATGGAACGCTTTTTGCGATCATCCTCTCCTATTTCACCTCCCATAACCTCAAAATTTTTCAACTTAATTTCTGTAGTGATTTGTTCTTATGTAGTTGAAAATATTTATTTCCAACCGATAGATTATCACGATGTTAACAATAAACAGTGGTAACAAATGTTGTTTACTTTTTAAAAGATGTTTATAAAAATATTTATTTTGCCATCTAATTTTCTCTTCTTCGCTCTCGCCATAATGTCGTGATGGTGTCATGCCTTTGCCAGTTTCATTAGTTTAAAACTAGCTAAAAACTAGCTTGTTTCGATTGCACTTTATTTTTTACGCCAATAAATGTTAGAAAAAAGACTACCTCGTCAACCTTAATCACTCGAACATCTCGTTGATAGATGGTCGTCAGCAAGTGCCGAAGTTTATTGAATTATGATTATTTCGATAAATCATTACGATTGGAAAATGGGAGAATGTTAAGTTATTTTCAAGACAAGACAAGATTCTTAACACTCTTGAAAAGAAAATCTTAATATTGTATCGAAAACTGTAATACATATATTGTACCTATTATTGCCTTGAATTTTGAGGCAAGACAATATCAAGATTAATTTTGTTATATCGTGCTACATCAAGTGGCTAATTTAGTAAATGTTTATAGGTTTATGCATCTATTTTTATCTGGAAAAACAATCTCAAAATATACTTCAATCATGATGAAGGATGATCCTCTGTTTGGATTATATGCTGTTCATAGGCTTCACTTATTACTGAAAAATTTTTACACATCTCGTCAACGTGATCCTACAAAAATACATTTTTTAAAGCTTCATTCCCGCCACTTTATCATTACTCCCAACCACTGAATAAAAACCACCCGTGACAATTTCCCTTATTACTGAAAAATTTTACACATCATCAACATGAACCTCCATAAAAATACATTTTTAAAGCTTCATTCCCGTCACATTAACATTTCGCGCATAAAAAAAAGAAATACACCGGTGCGATAAACTTACAGAAACCATCACTGCATTCCCATAAAAGACAAACCATCGTATATATAATTATTGCAAAAGCGCCGTACAAATATAAATGAAACAATCGCCGCAGCGCAATAAAAAGCGCATATCCAATTTATTCGCGTTCATTACGAAAAACAATGCCCGATCGCGAACAAAGGCATCATTCTTTTCCATACGCGCGCATTCAGATCGCGCTATATACGCACTCATGGATCCTCTCTCACGACATTAACGTTAAAAACGCTCGTCGGATCGGCCGCACCGCGATCGACATAAAGCTCTTGGCTCGAGCATAAAAGCTCTCTCTCTCTCTACCTGCCATTGCCTCTCTTTCATCTCAACGTCAGCATCATCACCACCAGCGGAGGAATAAAAAAAAACTAGGATACACACGAGCGAGCGAGCATACATCTCATTATATACACTATACAAAAACGCGCGTGGCACAATTCTCGCCAGCGAATAAAAAGCGATCGTTCTCTCTCTCTCTCTCACTCGCGCATATATATGTACACACGGTACAGTGGTAGAGGTATATAAAGTCGCGCGCGCTTATCGCCGCGCCGTTCGTTTCATCGCCGCGTTACTTTTTACGCGCGACGTGCGCTCGCTCGCTGTTATTCTTTTATAAAAACGAAGTGCGCGCGCGCGCGGCCAGTCGATATTACCCACGCGGAAGAGGAGAAAGAGCGCGGAATGCAAATTGCTCGTGGGCGTAAGTGCGCGAGCGCAGAGCCGCGGGATTTTTATGAGGGTGTGTATACGTGCGGGGCTGGGTGAAGAGTTTATTTGATGCTTGCGAGGAGTGCATGTATGTGGAAAAGAGAGAGAGAGGTATAGAAAGGAGTGTTATGGGGAGTAAAAGGAGAGTGGATATGTGAGGAGATGCTGGTTTAGGTATTTTTTAATGAAATTGTGGTTTGGGTTGTTTGTGGCTTCTGAGCAGTAGACGTCTTTTATTAATTATAAATTTGTTAAGTGTAGAAGGTAAGAGTATTTTCGGTTCGTAAAGAGTAGAATATCAAAGAATGAATTTCAACTGTGATATGGATAGTACAGAAATGGAGGATATAACGTACTATCACGTTTAGATCCCTTTAAACAAAAATAATACTTATATTATTCGATATATTTTTCGGTTAAGATTATCGTAATCATTTTAATGATAGAAAATTATTTCTTGATTGTTTGAAAAGCGTTACAATTTACAACCAAACTGTGAAGTACAGCAACAGTAGCTTTTCATTTCTATAGAAATTCTCCACACAACTCTTTATCCGCAAACCCACCATCGAATCAACCATCACAGATATCAATTCTCCTCAAATTACTCACCACAAACCTCTCTCTCTCTCTCTTCCATAATTTTTAATCACCCCAATCCTTCACACCTGCGCCTGCCTCCAAAATCAGATCGTCCCTCACCACCTCCTCCTCTACATACACTTATACATTATTCTTCGAAACCCCATCCCTCATAATTAACATAATGCAAATCCCGCGTATATTATCGAGCGCATCGAGCTTCTGCTTTATATATACTCCCAACAAAAACACCTCTTTCCCACCTGTGTGTTACATATACATACCTCCTCTCGCGTAATTTGCATGTTATAAGTAAGTAGCGGCTCCGGCAAATCCTCTCGCACCTGTCATCGATACTTACTTACGTACTTACAGTCTACACGTTACATGTATGTATGTATATACAGATAGGATCATCACGGGTACGGAGAGAAGCGACACCAGGGCGGTGGCGCGGCAACGGCGCGCGCGGGAGAGAGAGATGCGATCAATATTACGCCCCCGCGTCGGAGAGAGACCCGCGGATGACGTCACGCTATCGCAGGACGCCATCTTGCCATCGCCGCGCGCGTACGAAAAGTCGCAGAGCAGAGGTGGAGCGCCGCGAGGTTTAATTAGCTTTTCCGCGCGGGATGGGAGTAGGAAAAAGAGGGGAGTGGTGAGGGATGCGAGAGGGGAGGGTGTACATCGCGGGGATGAGGTTTTTGCGAGAAGGAGAATGTAGTAGGGATATATATATATAATGGAGGATATGATGCGAGTGTGTAGGTATAAGGGATGAAGGCGGTACCAGGTTTTTGATGGGAAATATTTGTTTGTGGTGGTTGTTGTGACCTGAATTGTACGTACATTATTTGTTAACGTGATTGTAAGGGGGATGGGGGTTTTATTTGTAATAAATGTCATTTTCGAATGGACCTTTGAATGAAGGACCTTCGCAGTTTAATTGCTATTAAAGTATATCAAATGATGGAATGTATCTTTTATATTCGTGAATTGTACAAATTTCTTCAAGCGCACGTTTATTATGTGTTTCGCGGTGAACTTAAAACTCATAAGCTTTTATTTTGATGAAAATACGATCAATACTGTTACGCATAACGTAGAAAAATTAAATAGTAATGTGTGAATAAATATACGACGAGCGGGACGCGAAACCACGGACAAAAGCTTTCTGAGCTATAACGTTGCGATACCATTACGGATGCATCACGAGCTAGCTGTTGTTCTTTTTGATGAGTCGACGGTCTCTTGTATTTTACGCTGTCCAAACGTCGACGGAAATCTCCATGACAATACGTAAAAAAATTCTTTTAGATTCTACCTGATTATATTAAATCTTTGTACACAGTATATATTTGTACATATTTCAATAAAGCAAATGTCAAATATTCACAGATATTTCAATTTTGGAACGTTTTCAGTACACAAGATTTTTGCCATTTTTAGGTTTAAGTGCATTTATCTATCTTAAATTCTCAAAGGTAAACCTCAAAAACTGTATTACTTCAGTTCTCACTCTTACATAATTATTTGACCGAATTCTAAAGAAAATTTGAAACTCTAATTTGGTATTTCGTTCGTTATGAACCTTCGAAATTCCAAATACGTAAATTTCACTACATTATGTACCTATTACATTCTTCCATCATCGAATAAAGTATATTTCCAACAAACATACCGCACTTATACCCTTCTCTGCACTAAACTTCCCTAAACAAACTAAACCCCATCGTTCCCTTGTACCAGCTACCTCCAAAATACCACCCCATTACACCCTCTCTACACCTCCATACCACCCAGCATCACCATCTACATACCCTACACATTACCCACACACACATATATATACACGACCATCGCCGGCACGGCACGCGCCCACTAAGGCCTCTCCTGTCCTCGAGCACAAAACAAGTGCGCATTGTCGGACACGCGCTGCCACTCCGCAGATGCCGCAGCCACTTCACGTCTCGCGTGCATGCATATACGCTATATAGGTACATACACTCTCGAGGATGCTTTTGTGCGCCGCTACTATTACTGCTGCTGCTGCATATGCTCCGAATCGGCCGCGTTCGATGCGCCCCCGACCTCCCACGGAATGAGCGCTGCTATATGTATATGTGAGATGTGAGAATTGAAATGGATTGGTCTTTTGGACGCGGTTTTTTATTTCTGCGATTGGCTGGAGGGGATGAAACACGAGGTGAGCAGTTATATATGGTGTAATTAGTGGCTTTGGAAGGGTGCTGGAGACTCTCGAGTGTAATTGTTGGAATCGAAGGGAGTTTGTGATTGGGATTGAGAATGGTTTAAATGCCGTTGGGGCTGATTTTGTTCTTTTTCAGTTGTTATTGCTATTTTTACTCATAATTGTAATTGTGCACAGTTTTCTAAATTCGAATCTTTAATAATGAAACAGGAACTATATGAAATCATTTCCAACTAAATTTTACTACTCCGTGATATTATAACAATACTTACTCATCGTGTTCGCAGCGCAGTCTTAAAATTGCCTCGACAAAGCCAACAAAAGAGAGGGAGACCCTTGTACAGAAGCCGTAAAACCACCTCACAAAGCCTTTACCTACCTCTACACAAGAATTATCTGGAACTCGCCAAGACGAATAACTCGTCCCTCCTCCCCATCCCCTCAAAACAATACCTTCATCGATAAATCGAATCCTACCCAGACACAGACACATACTCCTCGAGTAAGAACGAATTTCCTCGCACATTCTCTCCCCCATCACCGAACCTTACATCCGCGCCTAGAGAGAGAGAGAGACAATGAGGTCGCCGCCGCGCATATTGGATCCTCGCTCCGTCTGAATACCCTATAGACTGTATATATACCGCGCGCATTTCACACATGTGCGGCAACGTATATGTGTGCAAGACGAGTTCGCTCGAATTGAAAGCATTGTCGCCTCTCTCGTGGTAGGATAGGGCGGCGTGTGTGGTTTCGACGCGCACACGCGGGTGAGCTGGAACAATGGTGCTTAACTACCACCACCAGGGCCGATGCCGCGCGTCAATGGTGCTTCGAATGAAGAGAGAGTGTGTGTGTTAGTTGAACGGGGGTGCGGATTTTTGTCTGTTATTTTTCCGATGATGAGTGGTGCTTAGGAGTAATTTAGAGGGCTGATGGGTTATTGATGAAATTTGTAGGGTTATACGTATGAATTTTGTTTGTTTAAAAACAACTATTTTTAATCATTTGTGTAAGTGAAGGTAGAAGAATCGTTCTGGTATAAGTGAAAGATCGTTGCGTTGCATAATGAGTTTCGAGAGGACTTGAATATATATATGCACGTGTTTGTACCTTCTTCTTACCGTTTTTAATTACATAATTGAGTTATTATTGTCATTAAGATTGAGATTGCACGTTATTAAGTCATGACGTAAATTTTGGACGATCTTTTCGAAGGTATACGTGATCAGCATGTTATTAACTGGTGAGGATAAAAATGAGCGTTATTTTTGGCAGACATGCACCGTTAAGCTCAGTATTCTTTATTTCTTGAAATTATCGTTTTACATGTTCATAATTGCAATAGTAAGAATAATTCTCTTGTTAATAATCAGTAACAAACCACTAACTTTATATCATCTATTACATATACAATGAACAGTTTTGCAAAAATCACTCGACCATGTCACGCTAATTTTTAGAAAAATTTATAATATAATGCAGTAAAATTTTATCTATTTCTATACGTGGCAATTTTTTTTCATTCCTATTGTTTGCGTTTTAATTCCTTGAATAATTCAATAATTTCTCCAAAAAAACAGTTGCTAATTTTTACCACATTTATTACAGACAAGAATTTTCCAGTACAAATAATATAAAAAAAATGACAAAACTAAAAAAAATGGCACAATATATCATTACAAATGGTCAGTATATTAAAAAAAATCGCACACTATCCCTTTAAAAAATTCGATACACCTCCAACACACTACTCCTCCGACAAAACCTCCACCGGCGACCCAAAAATATCCTACCCTGTTCTCACCCTCGAAACCACTCGCCCACTCTCTCTTCACAAAACCTTTCGAAAACCCACTCTCCTCTCCCGATAACCTCCTTCGTGCCTTTCTGCAGCTCGCCACCCGCGACTATCGCCCAGTGTGCGCGCGCCGGCGCTACGTGACATCCGAGTCAGGCCGCCCCCTCGTCGTCGTCGTGTGTATCCGGGTGATCCGAGGGGAGAGGAGGGTTGGCTACGTTGGAGGTCGCGGAAGCGGTCGCGCGTCGAGAGGGAAATCCGCTTCCGAGAGAGAAAGCGGGTTGGTGAGATGCATGGGCAAGGGTGTGGAATCAGTGACTCTCTCTCTCCCTCTCACGTGTTTGTTATTGTGTGGCGTGGGTGGCGAAGGGTTGGGGAGATATAAATAAAGTGATAAGAGGGCTTTTGTGGTGGAGGGTTGGCGAGAAAACAAAATTGAGTGGATATTGTTAGGGTGGAGAGGTGTGTTTCGGTTGTTGGGCGAGTGGTTTGCTATAATTTGTTTTGCGTTTTTAATCTTTTTAATTATTATTTTAATTGTTTTGTTATTTTAGACAAAGAAAATTGCTGTAGGAATAGTTTAGTTTATTACAAAAGAAATAAAGATTATACGAAGGATCCCGTATAAAACACTGGGTACGCTGAATGGACTGAAAATATAGTATGGTGGAGTTCATTAAATCATGATCAAAAGTTCTTATGGGCTTGAGGACTGAAGATAGCGAGTTTTTGAGACAAAAGGGGTCAAAGATCGGGAATATCGGTACCCGAAAATAACAGTTAAGAATCTGTGGTCCTCGGCTAATTTTAACCGTGAAGTGATTGCAACTCTGATATTCTTATTGGATATAATTCGGGACCCTATCAGATTCATATTCCAACAAAAATTAAAATCTAAAAGTTAACACTCTTTTTATTTAATTTTTTTTTATTTTTTATGCGTAGTAAAATCGTTTTATAGGTATAATAATAGCAAAGTACTTGAGTAGAATACCTGAAATAAAGGCTGTGCGAATTTATGTAATGTTTTGTATAAAGAAAAAACGAAATGGTAGTCTTATTGTATCTAACAAAGGCAAAAAAAGTATAAATGCAAGCGTAAAGAACAATGTATATAATAATATAAATATAAATGTAAAGGGAAGTGTATGAATGAGCATATTATGTTGAATTTAGTTAAGAAACATTGTAAACCAAGTCCATTTCTGAGCCAATCAAGGCTGAAATAAAGTTTATATGGGTAACTTCACGTCAAAATGTTGAAGGTCAAAATTTTAAAATGGTTCAAAATTTTTTTACTGGTTCCAAATTACTCCAGAACAGAGACCTGAAGT
>UXGD01005207.1:0-15058 GCA_900474315.1 Torymus auratus
ACCTCAAAAATATCGAAATTCATCAAAATCTGTGATTCGAAAATTTTCACCGTTACAAAGCTTTCTCTTTGAGAAAGTAAAATTAAATATCAATTGTTAACAAGCAATTTTTATAAAACTTAAAATGTTTAAAAAAATATAAATATTAATAATTGGCATCTACTGAATTCTTTTTTAAATCATATTAATATGTAGGATTGATGAAAAAGAATAATATTTGAATTTCATAATATAGGGTAATGATGCTGATGCGATGACGAAATTTTTCGGATATGAAGAATTAGCAAAACGTCACTGCAGTAAATTTTGCGAACGAACAAGATTAGTATCATTCACTATTGCAAGACGGTACTATTGCAAATGGAAATGTCCGAATTCTACCATTGGGAACGCTCCTATCGGGCCTACTGAAACTCCAACTACTGCCACCACTATTGAGGCGACCACTATTAAGGCGACCACTACAAAGGCTCCTAGTGATCCTGCTTCTCCTGGTAATCCTGCTTCTCCTGGTAATCCTGCTTCCCCTGGTAATCCTGCATCTCCTGGTAATCCTGCTTCTCCTGGCAGTCCTGTAGCTCCTGGTAATCCTGGTTCTCCTGGTTCTCCTGGTACTCCTGGTAGTCCTGGTTCTCCTGGCAGTCCTGTAGCTCCTGGTAATCCTGGTTCTCCTGGTACTCCTGGTTCTCCTGATTCTCCTGGTTCTCCTGGTTCTCCTGGTAAAGGTTAATACTTGATAAATTCTAGTGCTCTTGTCCCCTCTCAATAATATTTTTCTAATCAGACATCTTCTGGTTCTGATTTTCCTACTTCTGAAAATTCCTCTGATTCCTGGTTCTGACTAACTTTGACTAACTCAAAGATAAAAAAGACATTCTGGTCTATCCATTTATTCTCCTATTTGTTCACTCTATGCCTATCAAAGAATTAAAGATCTTTGTAAATGATTCAATAATTATATCTCTAAATCGCTGTGAAATAAAAAGATGTTGTAACAAACCAGTATAACGTGTATTTTTTACGCTATTTTTTACCAATATGGATTCCTAATAGCACCTAAACGTTAAAAAAACGTTGTTAAAACTTTCTTTAAAACACTTTGTAACGTTTTTCAAAAAGCTCATTAACAACGTTTTGAAAACGTGGATAATTGCCGCCTTTTCTAAACATTCACACGTTTTTAAAACGTTTAAGGACGTCTAAGGATGTATTTAGAACAATTTTATTCCCATCTCCACTATAATCGCGACTTTATAGCCTGAAAAGCGGGGCCAAAATCGCGTTGGATTCCCTCTTTTCCATTATTCCCGTATTTATGCAAAATTGAGCTTGATCCTCCATAAATTTGTGCCTGCATGTTTTTCACTCCTTTTTTCAGAAAGGCATCCAAATAATTTTAAGAAAGAAAAGAAAATTGAATTAATTTTTTTTTATTTCATCTTACTAAGAGAGGCTCAGATCTCCAGATCACGGATTTGGTTGAAACTTTAGCATAGGTTTTTGGATATAGAAATATGAAGAAAGCTGTATTAGACCCTAACGCTCAAAAAAACTAAAGTTCTGGTCACTTTTAGCTTTATTTTCAAAAAAGTCTTTAATAAAAGCTTTTTCTAAAACGGCAATTAGTTAACTTTAGACAGTTGTAAATATCATTTCAAGTAGAGAAAATGAAACTAGAGAAAACGAGCTTCAATTTGCTTTTTTAAGGATTAAACAAATATAGATTCCTTCCAAAGTTATGAACGTTTGAAATTGAGCATTGAAAGTGCACCAAAATACGCAGACAGTCAAACAGTGAATTTTGAGGATTAACAGTCAATTTTCGATGCTCATTTTCAAACGTTCATAACTTTGGAAGGAATCGATATTTTTTAATCCTTAAAAAAGCAAATTAAAGCTCGTTTCCTAGTTTCATTTTCTCTACTTGAAATTATATTTAAGACTCTATATAAAGTTAAATAGTTGCCAGTTTAAGAAAAGATTTTTTTAAAGACTTTTTTCAAAATAAAGTTAAAAGTGAACAAAACTTTAGTCTTGAACGTTACGGTCTAATATTGCAGCTCTCTTCATATTTCTCTATTCAAAAACCTATGCTAAAAGTTTCAGCCGAATCCGTGATCCGAAGGTCTGAGCCTCTCCTAGTTAGTACTTATCAGAAAACAAAAAGCAAAACATTTAAATTATTTTACTTTCTTATACTGTTAACGAAATATTTTTAGCATAATGTATAATAATTTAATATAATTCTAATAATAAAATGTAGGCTAATGTTTATTTGTCAGTTTATTTCGTAAATTGTTAGTTTTGTAATTTATTGTTCCGATTCATAATTAAATTAAAGAATATACTCCAAAAATAAACGAGAACACCAATATTAGATAAGTCAATAGTTTCCGGCATAACGACATACTTAACTTCATACTTTTGCGAGTTTCCACGAAGTAGAAAATGTTATATCCTGCTCATACCCCCGTCTAAATATATGGTTATTATACAAAAATAACCTATTTCGTTTATTCGGATCTAAAATCATATAAACTTAGAATATTAAAATCCTTTTTTCTTGAAAACTCAAACATATATTTAATATACTCTCTAATATAAGTAGGGCTCATCTGAATGTATCAATAATGCTTGGATATTGTGCCGTACGCGTACTTACATATATATAGTGCCTATATATTATATATCACGGAATCAAAGTAAGGATGTATGTAATATAAGTTCCTACTGCGAACATAACATCGGATAAAAGTATTATAGGGGGGTTGAAAAGGAGGGAGAAGACGATTAGAAAATAAATTTTTTATTGCGCACCTACACCAGCAGAAACGACACATAAGTATCACGTATGCGCGTAATAGGCACATATACTACCTATATAGAGCCATGTAAGTTGACATGTGTTCGTGTATAGTAGTGTCAGCCTGACGTCGCAGGCCCCGCACCCCGCACGTGCGGGGTGGTCGCAGTGCGTCGCCCCCCCTCCCCCCTCCCCGCTATTTTTCCTGCGCGTTTTCTGCGCACACGCGCCGTGGACTCGCGCAAGTTCGCTATAGCTCGATAATCGCGGCTCGCCGTCGCGTGCGCGTGCCTCTGCTCTGCTCCTTTTACCCAATATATGTGTGTATATATATATATATACCTACCTCCTATCTATCTAGCCGTTCTGCTCTGCTCTATCTGGTCTCCGCTCTGCGCTTCAAGTACCTATACCTATACATGGCTGGTACAATGCTACTGCTGCTGCTGGGATATCTATAGTGTCAGTGTCACTCTCACGAGTGAACGAGTCTTGACTTCCCGCAATTAACGAGGAGCCGACGACCTACCTATAGGTATCAAACTCTGCGTCCACGCGATATTAAGATATCGCAGTGTTTTCACCCATGCCACCGAAACGGCAGAAATTGTACAAATGTCACCGAAACAGCAGAGGACCCGAACCCGATTTAAGGTATATAGGTACACACGCAGGCTCTCTTTTTTCCTTCTTTTTTTCTGTAATTGCTCTCTGTGGGTGTGGGCCTTCTAAAGCTCTGCAATCTAAACGCGTTTCTTTCGTTATCTTTTGTCTTGTTATTGTCTTTTTGGCATACTTTGACTTGTATCTACAAACGAAAAGACAGCTAGGTAGAGAGGATGAGGAGGCGAGGAAGGGTCCGAGGAATATAGGTATTCATAAGTATAGACTTACAGACGCATAAGAACACAACTCGGAAAAAGCGTATCTGCGCAACCCTTGCCGTACTTACTTATATTTAATGTTTCAACTGCCAGTGAGAGGATATGTTGAGATGCATTTCACATTCTTTTTTTTCTCAGTAACATACAAGCTACATCCGATTTTTCATCCTTTTTTTGATTATCTATAGTTCTACTTTTATTGTCAAAGAGCAGCCAATCTCGCTGCTAACTTACACACGGATATTTATACCTTAACCTATACGTCACAATTTACACACCCAGCAAACACAATATCTACCCCATAACTACCTTTTATATTCTTTTTTCATGAAACCATCCTTGCATTCGTTATTTTATAGTAAATTTGCAAGGTATGCACTTTTGAGACTTTCTAGGTGTTTACTGCATTACTTTGTTTGGTTGTTTATGAAAAGCTTATAAGTTTAATTTATAATTCTAGAATTTTTGCTGGACTCACTTATGTTAAAATTTCACTGTAATATAATTGTTTGTTAAAAAAATAGCAAAGGAACACAGGAAATAAGAAATCTTAAAAAAAAGTAATATAATTTTTCTAAAATTTTAAGGGTAGTATAAATTGCATTATCATAAAATTCATTATTTATGTCATTGTTAATATTTTGAATGTTACATGACCCATATTATATCGGTCATAGATTTTTATATCTAATCACGTTAATGTACAACTAGAAATTATTCTTTTGGTAAAATCAGTGGTTCATAGACAATAGGATATATTAGTAATAAAAATACTTTACAGAAAAACTAGGGTTTCATAAGTGTAAATGAAATAATACATTTATATATTTTTTTTAAATGTTACTAGTTGACCTCAGTACCTGGGAAAGTTCAATTTTATGCTTGGTAATCAAAGTGTTATCTAAATGCTAAAATGTTAATTTAGTGAAGAGCAAAATTTTGATCCATTTTCCTTCTTTCAAAATGAAATACCCTTCTTTTAATGAAACCACTTGGATGCTAGACACTTGTAACATCTTCTACCAACGTAATTACCATTATCATCACTTTTTTTATTTCTGTACATAATGTGTGTCAGTTTGTTGCCTGTCTGTTTTCTTGCTGCATAATGAGAGTTCTCACCTTTATGAGATGCTACTTAGCATACTATAGTGACAAAAAGTGGTCACAACCTTTTCAACATTCTTAATTTAGGCTGCTGATTACTTTTTTTTATTATTTCAAGTATCCTTACAAATAAAGATATATTCATTTTTATTATACTTTTCTAATATTAGTTTTACTAGTTAATTATACCATCATAACCAAAACTTCTATAAAAAATAATTTTGATATTATAATGCTAAATATACAGAATAAAAAGTATGGAAAGAGAATGGAATTTGTTACCCAGAACTATTACTTCCAAACAGTCTATAATATTGTTTTAACAAGCCACCTACTCGCTTGCTAAGGCCTATTGATATCTTCTTTTTTATTATATTTTACACCAATAGCGAATACTTATATTGTTCAATGTAACACTTTTATTATTTTGTATTTTGTTTCAAAGACCTTTTTAGCCCATGTAATAAACATAAATAAATACTTTTAATGCAACGCTAAATTTATGGATAAATTATTAGTCTAGAATATTTGAGGATTGAAGTTGAAACAATTAAATTATGTTATTAAAATTTTGTATATTAAAATTTTTCTGACTTTTGAAAGGTGATAACTCCATTCCGATCGTTAGTTCTTTGTGGTGAAGAAAGACAAGAGATGGAAGAGTGGCTTGGTGCTTTGAAAAATGCAGCTGAGGTTAGGCCTACGGGAGATACAGGTACTGCAGAACTTCTTGGTGGTCATCATCAATGGTATGCAACAAGCCATGCAAGACCGACATACTGCAATGTTTGCAGAGATGCTCTCTATGGTAATAATACTTGAATTATCAAAATCTTTGCTTTTCTTGAACTAAGTTTAAATCATTAAGTAATAATTTATGCACCAAATTTTCAGGGGTAACATCTCATGGTTTAAGTTGTGAAATTTGTAAATATAAGGTGCATAAGAGGTGCAGCCCAAAAGCAATAAATAATTGTAAATGGACCACATTAGCATCTATTGGAAAAGACATAATAGAGGACCAAGATGGAGTATGTACTTTTATATTTTTCGAGAATTTAAATAATTTTTTAATATTCATATTTCTCTTATGTTTTTGATCATCTAAGTAATTCAGAATAATACCAAAAAGTATAAAAATATTTGAAAAATGAAATAATATTTTACTTTTCTAGAATATTACAATGCCACACCAGTGGATGGAAGGAAATCTTCCAGTAGCTTCAAAATGTACTATTTGTGACAAAACGTGTGGTTCTGTGTTAAGGTATGGAGAGATTTTTTTATTTTTTTAAATTTTCTAGAGTTTTTATGATTATAAACCCTAGAATACTAATTTATTTATACTTAACAAGTAGATTACAAGACTGGAGGTGTTTGTGGTGCAAAGTTACAGTGCACACAGCATGCCGACCTTCTATGAGCATTAAATGTCAGTTAGGACCAGCTAAATTAAGTGTAGTACCACCAACTGCATTACATAGTATAGGTATAAATTTAGTTTTAAAAGCATTAATTTCATAATTAATAAAAATTAAAAAAATGAATTATCTTTTTATTAAGGGGGTGCCATAGCCGTATCATTACAGACCGAGCAATTATTGACACAGTTGAAGCTTAATATTAAAAATAAAATACGTAAAATCACAAAAAAACCACCACATAGTGGGGTTTGGACTTTCAGCTTTGGGCTTTGGGCAATGTGTAAAAAAATCGTTGTCGGTCATCTTGTAAATTCACAATCCGTGGTTAATTATAAGATTATGTCAGTATTCATTTGTATAGAAGTTCTGTTCGTCTTCAACCACGGGTTGTGAATTTGCAAGATGACCGTCAACAATTTTTTACACATTGCCCATAGCCCAAAGATAAAAGCCCAAAAGCCACTATGTCTCTTATTTTTAATAAGCTTGAAACTGTGCCAATTGCTAGGTCGGTAAAGGCAGGATTATGCCACCCCGTTAATTATTATTTATTAATTTTATAATTTGAAAAAATATTAAAAAAGAAATATGTATTTAGAATTTTTCTTAGTAAACCAATTTTCTAGGTACAGATGAAGCATGGGATGCTGTTCGGCCAGGAGGTTGTAGCCCACTTTTAGTATTTGTAAATAGTAAATCAGGTGACAATCAAGGAATCGTATTTCTCAGAAGATTTAAACAGTTGCTAAACCCAGCTCAAGTGTTCGATCTCATCAATGGTGGTCCAGGCCCAGGGTGAGATTAAATAATTATTTAAGGAAGTAGGTTGTCTTTAGTAATAGTAGAAGAACATTAGAAACTACACTGTTAGAAATCACATTAAAATTAATGAACATACTGGAAGCAAACTTTCATCACGGTACATTAATTAGTATATTACGACACAAGGCCAGTAAAATAAAAAATGTCTCAGATCACATGTAATAATAGTCGGCCGAGGCGAAGCCAAGGTTGACAAACATGTGATCTGAGGCTTTCTTTTTTGCTGGACATGGACAGTATATTTTTCTGCTCGACGGTGCCGCAAAGCGGCAATCGTTTCGCGCATGCAGCGGCCACAAAGTTGGTGCCTTCCCGCCGGAGGGCAGAAAAATTAAATTATTTCGCATTAAAATTAAATTATCTTTTGCCTAGTGGGCTGAAAGTACCGACCCCTTGTCGCTTGGACAGAAACCCCACCCGCGGGAAAAATCTGCTACTTTCGCCCCTTGTTACAGAATGTACTATTTTTGCCTAGTGATAGTAATAGAGAATGCCTCAGATCGCATGTTTGTCAGACAATTTACATGCGATCTGGGACATTCTTTACTTTTACTCCCTAGGTGTGTAATATACTATTACATTAAATTTAATAAGTGTAGATTTACTCAAGATTTGTTGAAATGTTTTATGGAAGTTAAGCAAATTCTAAAATATTTATTTAGATTTTTATTTTACAAATATTCTATCTTCTTTTGTTAAAAATACAGGCTGAGGCTCTTTCGACATTTCGACCCTTTTCGGATTTTGGTTTGCAGTGGAGATGGCTCTGTTGGCTGGGTTCTCTCCGAAATCGATAGATTAGGAATGCATGTGAGTGATTTGACCGTTTAAAAACCTCTTGTAATAATTAGCAAAGTTAAAAACTTAAATTTGCAATGTTTATTATTGAATTTTATAAAACTTTTTTTGGTAAGCAAATATTACTCTTAATGATAATATTTTAGTGCATATCCTGGACTTTTAAAAGTTTGATAAATTAATAATATTATTCGAGACATTACTACTATTGATAAAAAAAAACTTAATTTTTGTATTTGAATCCTCAATGCATTAATATATTTTTAATTTAAAAAAAAATGATAGATTTCTATTGATTTTTGTGTTACATTTTTTATTCACAAAGTATTACTAATTCGCTCTCCTATTCTCCTCATAACTATAGGAGAAAAGAAAACCGGAAATGTAAGGGTAAAATTTTGGTAAAATACGCGTTTTATGGAGAGTTCTTGAATTTTTACGTAAGAGCGGAATGGTCTTTCTTACAATTACTTACATACCTAAAGTTTAATGTTGAAATGTTGTATAAAAACTTATAACCCTGTCCAAAAAACACTGGTAATTGCAATCTGATTGGTGATTTTCAGAAGCAATGTCAAGTAGGCGTGTTACCCCTGGGAACAGGCAATGATCTCGCTCGGGTGCTCGGCTGGGGATCTTCATGCGACGATGATACCCATCTGCCACATCTGTTAGAAAAATATGAGAAGGCGAGCACGAAGATGCTCGACCGCTGGAGTATTATGACTTTCGAACGAAGCATCACCCTGCCCTGTCACAAAATTCTGAATCAATCAGATTCGGCCCTTAACCAAAGCATGGTCCACGAGTATGAGGATAGCGTGCTCACCCACATTACTAATATACTACATTCCGAACAAGACAGCATCGTCATTTCCAGTGCCAAGTTAGTTTGACCCTGCTTATACTATTTCCTCACAATTATCGTCAAACTCTCATTAACGTTTCTATATTTAAATTTCCGATATCAATTAAACATGCCTTTGTTATAAGCTAGCTATAGAAAATAGATAATTTTATAGTGCCTTTATTTGAGTTTTTTTATATATTGATTTCTTAATAAGTTATGCCCAGTAGTCACTAACTTCGCAGAATTGTCAATAATTTTTTAACGCCATATTTACACAATCTTTTGCATATAATGGTTAATTTGTATTTTTTTTACCGATGTTATGGGTGGTATTGTTAACTGTTCTTACACTATCTTAATTGCTTATAATTTCCTGCAGAGTTTTGTCCACCTTTAGAATTTTTTTTTTTTAAATCGTGGTATTTCGAAAAGACAAAAAAATCACTAGTCTATAGGAATTTACAGATGTAACTTTCAAAAGAGACTTCGAATAATAATAATTAATAAATAACTATTTAACGAATTTTTTTAATCTCAAAATTGCATACATAATACTTTTTGCATAATCATTATGTTCGTTTTAATTTTACAGAGTATTAGTTGAAACAGTAAAAGAATTTGCCGTACGATTATCAGAAACAAGCCTAAGCACGGGAGATCAGCAATTGGGCAACAAATGTGAAGTTCTTCAGCAAAAACTAGATCTACTACTCCAGACACTACATAAAGAAGAAAACTTTCTTTCAGATAACGGCGATGACACTAATGCTGATACTCTAAGATCTGATCTTCCGTCTCTAGACGATCACGAAAAAGGCTCGCTCGAAAAACCGGAAAAAGACATGACGAATTTAAAAAGGGTTCGCAAAAGAAGAGGCTTTGAAGAGAATCAAGCAGTAATATCTAGGTAAAGCAGACAATTTTGTTAATTCAATGAAAATTAATTGCCAGTCAAACTGAGTGTGGTTGTTTAACTTTTAAATAGAGCGAATAGTTTAAAGAGAGCTATACGGCAGCTTGTAGAACATACCGAACAAGCTGTCGATGAACAAAATTGTACAATTAAATCGCCAAATATTACGATAACTCCTAATGAAGGTAACTTTAAAATGACGATAAATATTTGTTATTTTGTATTTTTTTTTGCCATTAATTAATTTTCAGAAAAAAGAAGAGAATTCGACATTCCGGAAATCAAAGCAGAAAATTATGTTGAAAGTTTAAGTGTAACTCCGACTTACGAGCTAACAAGTAGTGATCCATCGGCGTGTTCCTCACCAACGCCAAACGTTGCATCGCTTAGTCCAATGCCAGATATTAGGCGAGACTCACAACCCGAAGAGATGCTCACTTTACCTGCTCCTGATGGTTTCGCTGATAGTAGAAGGGGCAGCTCAAACATGCCTCAAGAGTAATTAATTTACATGATATTTTATATAAAATATTTGGAATTCTGCATAGCTTATTTTGAACTACTTATTAATAACTTTTTAATTTGAGGCTCACTGAACATTACATTTCTGTTTTAAAATTAAATGAATCCAAATATGAATGTATATATTAGAAGCGCGAATTTGATATCGCTTGCTAAAAAATCTAACGAAAATTTGTTTTTCAAATATTTAGCACCGATTTTACCTATTATGGATTAATTATTTTTCTTAAGTGTCTTCAGTTTTGATACGGCAGTCGTTGAAACAGCTATAGATAAATTAAGTCAAGAACAGCAGCAAAAATTAAATCCTCTAAACTATGAAATATCAGATCCAACTCAGCAAGAAAGTCCGTCTGACATACAAGTGACTGTGACACCTACCACGTTGGATACAAGTTCACCTTCAGATGATACAACAATTCAAGTATATTATTTTACTTACTATAAATATTATAGATTCAATACATTAAAACAAGAAAAAAATAATCACGTAAACGAGAAGTTCATAACTTGCCAGAGATGGATTTGAATAAAGATTTGAGAAGCATTTCTATTATCTAAAAATAAAGCCCTGTGCTTTCCATTTGATCTTATAGATTCTTGTTCTAAAGATTTCAGCCGTCGTATTTAAAATGAATATATTTGATAGATAAATTTTATCACTTCTTTTTATCACGTCTTTGAAATTTTCGCGCCAGAAAAATTTTCATAAATGTGAACAAAAGTAGACAAAGTTAACTTTCATTTCTTTTTCAAGGTATCAAAATATTAGTTTGATTTAAAGTTATGGACTATCAAAGATAGTGACGTGAAAATACACAATAATTGACTTATTTTTTGCTCTCAGGAAAAGCTTGAACATTTATTCATTTTTTTGTTTTCAACTCTATTTGCTTATACCTTTGAACAAATTAACATTTTGAAAAGCATACAAAATCAAGCTTGTTTTGTCTACTTATTTGTATCAAAAAGCGACACCTGAAGTCCGATTTAAATACATTTCCGCAAAATGCGGACACTTATAAAAACTGCGTAAAATGTTTATATTCTTATTTATATTCTATTTTTTTGTTATTATTCATCTTAAAACCTAATTGTACATTTGTATTCGCATAGTAATAATTATCAAATGTCTTAGAGATTTTTAAAATAGATTGTTATAACAATAAATTACAGGATGCCATAATTTCTCCTGATACCGATTCTGTACCGTCAGATGATATGTCGCCTGAATGTCCTGATACAAAGTCAGGAGGAATGCGAAAAATCGAGACTCCTAGAGGAAGTTGTACCAATAGTATTATTAGTTCCGACAGCATGGTTTCTGATTCATTTGATTCAAAAAATTTTGTTATAAAAAATAGTGAAAGTGAAATTGGTAAGAACTGTATTGACGTTTTTGCTACACCGAGAAAAAAATATTTTATACTCTGTTTTGGTATTTTTTATGTATTAAACATATAAAAGTTAATTTAAAAGAATTTTTGTTTAGTTATCCATTAAAATTTTAAATAATTTTATGGTTTCTAAAATAACAACGTTAAGGGGGTGCCACATTCAAACTGCTACCGATCGAGTAAATTTCAGAATTTTGAGATTAGATAAAGAGAAAGACTTTTAAATTAACTAAATCATAAGTGCACTGCATTAAGTTTTACAATATTCTATGAAATTTTCAAGTTAAAATATCCATCTGTTATGTAAACTTGACAATATATTCTGGAATTATTCTTTTCTCAGTGTATTCTTATGAAAAGGATCTCGTCTTTCATGGGAATAATTTTCTTAACATTTTCAAGGGTATATAGATAGTGATATTCTTGATTCTACTAAACGTTCGGAAAGTTCTGAAATAGGACATATAGATTCACCAGAAAACTCTGATTTGTGTATGAGTGACATTCCTAATTCCGAAAGTATAATCGATGATTTAAGTTCTTTAGGACAAGATTTGATAAGCACAATGTTAGGTGAAAAGTATGACTCTGTCAGAGAATGTCTTGAGTCTGAGCAACTGGAAAAATCTCCAAAATTATGCAGTCTTGCACAGTTTGTGGAGGGTAACGACATTGCAAGAAGATCCATTAAAAGACCAAGGAATACGAAAGTCAATAAAGAGGTATAATATAAATAGAGTTTTTAAAAAATATTTAAAAATTATTATTGTGTTTTAATTAGTACTTTAGTATCTGTGTTTTAATTTATATATTTATTGGTTTGTTTATTAAAAGGGCAAAGAGCCCTTTACAAAATAAAAGTAAAACATAATAATTATCGCGATAGCGATTGTTAAGAGAAGATAATAAAACAATGGTAGAAGACCAATTATTCAGATAAAATAGAATTGTTATATGTCGGTTACATCAGTAGTTAATTGCCAATAGTTTATTATTAAGGATCTTAGAGCCTTGAAAGATTCTATACACTCGTTAGACTAGCAGGCAGGAGATTCCACAGGCGTTTCATATGGTTGATTGATGAATAAAAACCAAAATTAGAATGTGAAAGGGACTCTGACAAAATTCTATGGTTACGTAGAAAATAGGTAAGAAGACGATTACGGAAATAGTACATTACGATATATTGGACCTAAGTAGCATTTTTTGCACGGCGTGAAGTTAGAGCCCGAGCGTAGCGAGGGACCTAATCACACCCTGCAGAGTGCTCCTTAGGTCACAAGTATCGTATTAGTACATTATAAAGACTATTTTCTCCACACGACGCGTTAAGTGCGTACTGTACGCCTCCTCGTGGAGAAAATTAGTATACGACCACGGGAGTAAGTAAAGAATCCCTCATATTGCATATTTGTCACCCTCGCCTTCGGCTCGGGCGACAATTGTATGCGATATGGGTCATTCCTTACTTTTACTCCCTAGGTGCATAATCTACTATTAATTTAGTACAGTGAATAACATAATCCATAATTTTAAACGTATGGTTTGAATATTACATAAAAATGCTATTTCAGTATACCTAGTTGTGATCCAACAGGTTAATAGGTCTATTTGCTTTGAACGCGACGTATCGAAGGAATTTATGATTAATCGACTCAAGTTCGCTTTCGTAAATGGTGACCAGATTTTAGAGCAGTAGATTAAGTTGGGAATTAACAAAGATTTTTAAAGCTGAATTTTGGCAGATATATTAACATTTTGAAAGATTTAGAGACTACAAAATCAATATGTGGAGAAATTACAAATAAATATAGCCATAAGAGTTATAAGTAATCCATCTGATTTCAATTTTCTGCAAAGCAGCTTCAACGCCTACATGTGCTGAATTTTTACTTTGATTTCAACCTTATACCTTGCACTATTATTAAAAAAAAGTTGAACCAGGATCAGAAAATCTATACTTTTATACTAAAAAGAAATACAATTTTGAAATATCGATTTTCTTTAAAATTGAAATTTTCACTGTGCCATCATTTTCTAGGCGATTTTCGATACTTTTACTTGATCATTTTAGAATTTAAAATGGCTTTTCAAGGCCAAAGATATTTCAAAAATGTGAAAATTTACATTTACTGAGAAAAGACATTTTATTTCATTTTGAATTACACTCAGCCGCTAAGGGGTTTTATCAGTTTGGGAGCACTTTGATTTATTGCTTAACGTTTAAAGTAGATGCGAAAATTAATAAAAAAAAAACATCGAACCTTAACTGTAGAAGAAGACACCACACCATGGGGGTGAGGAGGTGCCATAGGCGGCGAGGGGATGCTATGAGGGGTGAGGGGGGGAGCTTGGAAACACAAAAAACATAACGAAATACATTTTTCCGTTATTTTGAGGAGGCGCTGATGAGGTAGGCGAGGCGGAGCTAAGGGCGGTAAGGGGGGGTGCCATGGGGGTGAGGGGGGTCTGCGACTGACACATTTTGAAAACGTCTATATAATATAGGGAGGTATATACATATTATATAGTTGTTACAGCTTTTTATAGTTTCAACCGCCCCTTGCCGCCCATTAGCCGCCTATTAGCGGGCAGGGGGGCGCGGCCCCCTAGTATATATTTACAGGAATTGAACTTAACAAAGAGGTTTTTCGTGGTACTAACAAGCAGATGGTCAGGGGTGTGGGTCCTGGATTTGGCTAAAACTGCAGGAGGTACTTCTTTATGTGAAATAATGAGACACGTGCCTCGAGGTTCATTTTAGACATAAAATAGCTTGAATCTCGGTAAAAAGACCCATTCACAAAAACCCCGGAACACGTGTCTCATTACTTGTTATAACTAAGTACCTCCTATTGTTTTAGCCAAATCCAGGACCCGCACCCCTGATCATCTCCTGTAAGCTTTTATCCCGCTAGTTTTATATGCTAGTTTTATATGAAGAACAATATTTTATATTTATTTACTAAATTTTATACCAATTTATTTTTATACTTCATTTATGGGTAATATTCACTTTTATTAAATAAAAAAAACTGTTTTTCTTTCCTTCTCTCCTTTCATTTATGGTGAACAGTTGGTTATTTTCGTACATAGTATCGGTAATTTATATTCAAAGTGTCTGTAGAGACGACCGTTTTTACACAAAAGTCATGACATTATTGGAGAATTTTAGTTTGTAACGGCTCCTTCATAATTTTTCGATACTCGTTCAGAAAAAGTATGGCTACGCGGGATTGAAGCTATATCTTAAAAAGTGATTTTGAGTACAGATCAATGATCAATAAGTAAAATAAAGGTGTACGAATCTTCCCCACTACTTGTACGAATTTACCTCGTGATTTGGGTTATGTCGTAAAATGTAATTGTTTTCTTATTAACTACAGATCAATGAACACGTTTTTTAGTCAATTTTTACACTACATTTCGTATTGGTAACTTAGTAAAGTTAATTATTGTCATATTGAAAAAGATAACTGACTGAAAAAAGGGTGTGCGACTTTTCTCACCCTCCCCTTCGTGTAAAATGATAAAACAC
>UXGD01005208.1:0-15051 GCA_900474315.1 Torymus auratus
TTCTTGAATTTCAGGGAATTTTTAACAGTGAATCATTTAAAAAGGTCTGGAACCCAAATACCCAGGGGGGGGGGTCCTCGCAAAAAGGGAGCTATGGAAACGTGCGACAGTGAACGAATCAGTTATTTAAAAAACTCATGACCGGAATAGCTGGGGGACGCGAGGTCCACACCAAAAAAGTGAGTTATATGGACGTGCGACGATAAGGCAGTCGACTATTTAAACCCAAATCGTCAGGTGACGCAAGATCCACGTAGAGATCTCCCTCTACGTGCCTTCCCATAGGCACGTAGACGTGTCTATTGACGAAAGGTCCTCGTAAAGTAAGAGAGTTGTATAGACATGCGACAATAAGCGGGTCGATAATATAAAAAAATCTTAAACCTGAATAGCCGGAAATCGCAAGTTTCACGCAAAAAGAAGCAGTGTTGTGCAGTTACGCAGACTTTTTTAATAATCCACTCTCTTACTGCCACACGTTTGCGTAACTCCCTTTTGTGCGTGGGCCTTGCGTCTGTAGGCTATTTGGGCTAAAGAATCTTTCAAATAATCCCCTCGACTACAGTTGCACGTATGCGTGACTAATTCCTCTTTTACATGGACCTCATGTTCCCCGACTATTTGGAGCCGTTTTTAAATAGTCAACTATTATACTGTTGCATCTTACTATTTCACTTCAGCGTGCCTTATCCATATACGTGAACCTCGCCTCCCTCTGCTATTTGAGTTTAAGACTTTTTTAAAGAATCGACACGTTTATTGTTGCACGTCTACGTAACTCAATGTGATAAAAAATTTCAAGACAAGTCAATAATACTTTTCATAATGACTGACAATACCAACACAAGCGAGAAATTTACAAGAGCGAGACAATAATTACAGAAATATTGTATTGTCTTGCTCTCTTGCAGCCCTAAGAACATTATATTAAAGTAAATGTACCTGATACCGAATTAAAGCTATTTCTTCTTTCTGCATCTCATTTTAAAAGAACAAATTCTTTGAATTCCGTTCGAAATGTATGTAGTGATACTTTTTCAATGTTTCAAATATCAATTGAATATACATTTTACGAGTTAAATGGTATTATAACGGTTCACACTTTCAATTAACAAATAATGAATTATTTGAATATATACCATTGATATTTAAAGCTCAATTACTCGATTGGCTTACTCGGCTGTTCAATAATACAGAAAACCCGAATAAAACGATCGAAATTCGCCTTTAACCTATAGTCCATCCGCTCGCTTTCCCGTCTCTCTCTCTCACTTACTCTAAATATTAAATCGGAATACTATCGGAACGACTATAGAATTACGGGCACAAAAATTCCCAAAATCGATAAAAAAAATTGCTTTCGCGCGAAAAACGCGGAGAGCGGGACAAAGCGGCACGCCCGCGTGGCGCGAAATGGGAAAGACAAACATCATCATCATCATCATCGCGTCGTCGTCGAGGCGCTGCATGCGCATGCGGCACGGGCAAAAAAAAGCGCTCGCTCGCACAAAAAGAAAAGAGAATAATGATCGCGCGCGAGCGTCACGCAGTCATCGAAAGCGCCTGCATGGCCTAGTCTGCGGAAGTGCAGCGCCGGCACATAGAGGATCGTCAGTGGCGAGGGTCGTTCCTCTCTCTCTCACTCGCTTACTCGCTCGCTCGCTGGCGAGCAATCGGCGGTCGTAGTACGAAGAAAAATGTCAAAATTGCATGCAGCTCGCGGCACATGGAGCGCCAGATGGTGTGCGCGCACGCGGTAATTGTCTTTGTGTGTGCGTTCGAAAATAACCGCGCGGAATACGAGCGACGCAGTGCGCTGCGTATATATACGAGAGAGAGAGAAGGAAGAAAGGGGCGTACGAAAAGAAAAAGGGGAGGAAAAGAATGAGAGAGAGAGAGGAGGTTTTCTAGGTGGAAGTAATAGTACTATGGCTGAACGGGTCGCGCGTTTTTTGTGCGTTAGCTGATGATGGGGGGAAAATTCAGTTGAATTTTTTTTTATGGCTGTATAGCGAATTAGTAAATGGTTAGTGATGACTTTATTTGATAATCATCTTAATTTCATGGATTTAGATTATGCGCATTGATTATAAATGACTTTATTTTGTAATATATTCATTTTGTAGCAGAAATAAAATAAATTTTTAATGTATAACAACTAAATTAATTTTTTCTAATTGTATACAAATTTTGTCGATCTTGCTTTAAAGTTTTTTTAATTAGGGAAAACATTGTTTTAATGTGGTTGATAAAAATCTTCTATCTGTTTGATAACTTTTCTGATTTAATGTTTTTCATGAATAAAATTGATTTCAAGTGATATTTAATGTTTTGTTATAGTTGTCATAATGATTGTGTTTCAAATTTAATATCCAGTGTTATTTATAAAATAGGTATTATACCGACATGTTTTAGTATAGTTTTTTTCAAATATAATGTAACTCAATGCAGGTTATTGTTATTATTATGCAATGCTATGTTACCAAATATATGATTGAATTCGACGCAAATTATTTGAAATTTGAAATGACACAATTGTGCTATCAGTGGATACAAAATTATGTACACTTTATTATTAACATAATTAGTTTTATTTTTCTGACCTTGTATCAGAAACGAAAAAAAATTACGCCGGAAAATAAAACAGTTTTATGACGAAGAGAAAGCACAAGATAATGAGGAAGAGAAGGAACAATGCACATGGGAGACCGAAAAACGCGCGAGAGACAATTATTTTCGTCGAAAAAACATGACGAAAACGGATGCGCCGGTGCGTAAAAAACGCAAATTGCCCGGCCCAAATACGAGGGAAAAGAGAGAGACAGAGAGGGAGAGTGCAATTTTTTCGATAATGCGAAATTATGGAGACTCGGAGAGGGGGGTAAGTTTACGACGTGGATTGAAGGTCGTAATAACGTTTTGTTTGCGTAACATGCGCCCTCGGTTTTTTTACCTGATGGTGGAGTTCGGTATTTTCAAGCGACTCACCCGCGAATTCGCTAAATATTTTATGTACTTTAAATGGGAACAATTGTAACACAAATAAAAGCATGGAAAATGTAAACCGCGTTAGAGAGAAATATGGAGAATTACATATATAATTTCGGTTTGTTAAAATAAGTTTTTGTACATTAATGCTGGATTATAATAATAAATATAATCGACATCAGACAATTTGAAGTGATTGAGTTATCTGTACAGGAAAAGGGAAAAAGGTTCTCTGGAAAGTTTAATAATTAAGTTTTTGTGGTCGGAATCTGTTGTATAAATTATGGTATAGGATGCTATTATGTATAACCGTTTTCAGTATTTTCACCGATACAATAAACTTTACTTATGTATTATCTACAATACAATGTTTCGTAATAATTTAAATAAATGCTTACAGACATATTATTTGTTTTTCAAGTTAAGTACTGAAAGATTTCTTTGCGTCAAAATTTTGTATTCGATTTCTCAATCAGCATATATTACAATTGTAAGAATATATATTTGATAATACAACCATCACGTACAAATAAAATTCAAGAGTTTTTTAGAACTACTGTAATAACAAACATTTTTAGCGAAAGATTCTTAACCATTCAAAAACACACATGAGTTATTTTTTCGAACTACTCATCATCAGTTCTTAGAAACTGCATTCTTGAAATTGTCAATTACATATCATTACCAAAAAATTCATGGATGAACTTGAATATCTTGACAGTGTATATTTACATATTCTTTGGGAAAAAGTATACAATGGCTTTGGTAAAAAAAAATAGTGTTTTTAAGAAAAACTCCCATGAGTGGTTACTACCTAGGGTGCACTGTTAATCAATAACTTAAATATATATCAAATAACTAACTTTTGCAAGCAAATTATGAAACAAAAGCCACATCAATTTAAAATATAGTTTCTATTACGTGGCATTTTTACCCTCTCCCGTATTTGAATCTCCTGCAGAACTTTCAACTTTAACCTTCTCTCGCGTTAGGCGCGCGAGCTTAGGCAACTCTTTCTTCCTTTTTCCTCTCTCTCTTTCTCCCCCTTTGCGAAATAAAAGTTAATATCTGTATAAAAAGAGCCCGCAGGAAAAGAGCGTGACTGCAAAGCCTCGCGACTCTCCACTCGCGAAGACTCTATATAGCTCTCTGCATATACATAGCCTCTCCACTACCTAGATATACATAGATATACTAGCGCGCACGAGTGGAGTACAAGACGGTGAATGGAAACGTGAATGGAGCCGAGGATATCGGAGAATGAAAGTAAGAGGTGTCCGCGTTCTCTCTCTCTCTCCCTCGCCGAGAGAAGATATGTATATGTATACACGCGAGCTAGTGTATATCCACGAGAAGGATAGAAGGCGCGTGTAACCCTTCGGAAAAATTGTCATTAACTCGAAGGCTCGCTCGCGTGTATGTGTGTATATATACGTCGGCGCTTTTTTTCACGAGGGAGCAAGAGAGAAGGAGGGAGAGAGAGAGAGAAGGAATCAATTACTCCGAGCCCGTTTTTCCAGCGGAGCGTTTGCTGAATTATGACTATTGCGCAGCTTTGACATTTGAGCAATACTAGAAGGGGGAGAGAGAGAGAGAGAGAGGCTATTATTTCCTATTTCATTGGCCCATTGTGAAGGAAATCGTCTTGTTTGTTTAAGCTCGCGGCTAACGTTCACTCTTTTACTTACAGAGCTGCGAGCAAGAGAGCGCGCGGTGTATATACGGGTATACTTCACGGTACGACGGCGGTGTATAATAGGAAAATCGCTTGGGATCGAGGTAGAGCTGGAATTGTGTGATTCTTTTTCAGATCACGTGAGACACGTTATATTTATTAGTATCGACGTGATTAGGATCACATTTCAATGCAACATTATTGAAGTCGAAATATCGTTGCTTTGTGTTATTTTCTTTAACAGATTTTGAAAATTTCGCTCGAACATCATATTATTTTAGAATAATTGAAACAGATAACCATTATCATTGATATATTAATTAACGAAAATTGGTATAATTTTTAAAAATGAAAGTGTTTTCACTGTAGAGATATAACATGAAAACAGGCAAACATGAAACTCAGAAATTCGTTTGACTCGGTCAGTAAAAATAATTGGGAATAGTCCGTAATCTTTGAAAAGTATTATTATTATCTTGATTTTATTTTTTCCTTTATTTGTCAAGTCATTGTCTTGGAAAAAATACTAATCAGTCTAGTTATACTACACTAACTGTTGATGTTAATCTCGAAACAATCCTTGATATCGTCTGTTTTGTCAGAAGAATGTTGTGTGGCGGAACGCGCTGAGGCTAACTAAAACATTTTTTTGACAATATATATAGATTCGAGTATGTTTTTCTCTAAAACTCAAAAAGTGGACTTATGTTGTTATGTCTCGAAGCCACAGATATATAGTTCTATGTCATATGTCGAGATAAAAGAAAAAAAAATTACTTATACAAATCGCAGTTACTCCAAAAATTAAACCATTAATAAATAAGTCTAATTAAAACCTTCAGTATATATTAGATTAAATTACCCGTGAACATTTACAGACTCCGGTTTCTTTTACTAACTGCGAAATGTGATTACTAAAATATGTAGAAGATGGAAAAAGAATTCTTTTACATTACGAAACGACGCAAATGAATAATTAATTTGCGAATATCGATTATTTATATCACAAACAGCGCGAATAAAGCTACATAAAAAGCTCTATAAGTAAACAAGGACCTGTATCGATATTAAAATTTCTGTTTTCTTAGTAAAAACGAAAGCTATTCGCGCGCTCGGCCATATCGTAGACCTGCATAAGCAAAGTATATTAACGACAGCGGCTACTAGGTTGTCGGTTGCGCTGAAATCGGGTTCTCCCACTCGCGCGCGCGCGAGCGAATAAAGATCTTAACCTCGAAAAAAGCCTCTAAGGTGAGCCGGAGTTAAACCGCCTGCAGTAGTATTATGGCGGCCGCGACGGCGAGCGAAGATTTATAGACTCCGTTATGACACTGTTAATTTCATAATTCTGAATTTTATAACTGGAATTAGAATCTCGCGTTTCGTTTGATTTCATTTAGCTAAATAGGCTGCGCCATGGGAATTCAGTTTCATAGTTTCGAAATTATTCTCTCAGAATGCAAGAAGCTTTTTAATGGAGCATGATATATCTTTCTGCTTCTATGATTTTTTTTTACGCAGAACCTTGAAACGCTATTGGTTAATGCAAATTAATTAGTAATTTCCAAATTAGTGAATATGCGTGATGATTACAACAACAATTCTATTTTTTAACCTATATTATAAAAATATCGATAAGAAAACTTGACACTTTAATAATGCTTGCCACAATATCATCACGCTGGCTTCTAAGATAACACGATGTAAAACTTCGTTCAAGGTAATCACATTTTTCGACGTTATTTACATTTCAAGCTATATTAATTATCTTCTACGTTTTACAAACGCGTTCAAGTGCAGTTTAAAATTGTAAAATTGCTTTAAAAAATAAAATACAAAAATGAGCCAACAATTAGATTTCTACAGGTAAAAAAAGGTCCACAGTATACAAAGTAAACCGAATAAGAACATCTAAGCACTTTAATTAGCTTTGATTTGCTCAGCGCCTAGAACGTGACTCGAATTTAACGAACGAAATTCTCAGCATTGGAAAAAAAGACCCACGGAACAGACTCCATTTTCGCTTCTCATTCACAATATGTACCAGGCGCGATTCGCAGAACCTATACCTACCGGCCAGAAACCAGACTTGGTGAGACCAGAGCGTTGTGTGCAAAAACACAGTTAAAACGCGCGCATACAGCAGTCGCGCGTTCCACAGTGGGGGTAGAACTCGCGCGGGCGACGGAAAGGAAAATCCAGGACGAAAAAAAAGTCCTCTCTCTCTCTCGCGACTCTGCATATAAGACGTCGTGCGGAATTCCATCGGTTCTCCGCGCGCACTACTACTACTACTCACATGCGCGCAAGCCGTGAGAAGGCGCGAGCGTGTGTGGTTCACGGGCTAGACCACTCGGCCACGGGCTAGGCTGCGCGAGAAAAACGCGGCGGCCGCGATTTCCCGTCTGTGTGCACGAGCTATAGCACGCGTGTGTTATATGTGTGTACTGCGGGAATTACAAGGGCAAAAACGTCCATGTTTGTGTTGGCGAAGTTGTCGGGAGGGAGAAGTAGTTTTAAGTGACATTCGTATGGGTGTATACGCGTATGGGTGTCGTGTCTCTCGCGCTTTTTCCTCGCTCCCTTGGATCTGTCTCTTCCTCTCGTTCTCGATTCAAGTGTGTTACGCGCGCCGGTTACTGCATGCGAAATCGAGGGATGATGAACTATACTTTGTGGTTTATTTACCCGACGTTTGTTTATTCATTTATTTTGGGCGTGTTTATGATGATGCCGCGTTTTCCAATCGAGACGATTAAGACCGCGTTTTGATTGGATTTATCGCCGGCTCCGTTTGATATCTGATTATGGGAATTCAATATCGTTTATTTAGCTGTACTTGTGTAGAGTTTATTTATATATGAGCGGGATCGCGACTGAAACGAGTTTGGTGGCTCGTTGGTTATGAAATGGAACATTTTTCAGCTAGGGAGAATAGGAATGAAATTTTGGTTGCGTATTAATTATATTATGTCAAAAAAGAAATTAGATGTTTATATAATTAGATCAATTACATACCGATTTCAGATATTTTGGTGATTCACCATCAACGAATAATGGAGTTTGTAATATCTTAAAGATCAGCATTATCATAAACTTTTTATTCAACTGGTACCGCTATGTTCTATAATAAATTTTTCTTATATAAGTATTTTAAAAATTTTTATTTTAATAAAATATTAATAAAAGTTAGTTTTTATATATTACAGGTATTCCAATAACCAAGACGACCCATCCTCCTAACACATCTACGAATGTCAAAAATTTAATAAAGACAACGCAAAATAAATATGAACCGACTGCGCGCAGTTAACTGCATAAATGTCTTTTTCAGCTTTCATTAGCTCCGCGAAAATTATTAAACCAACTTCCAGTTACAGGAACGAGCGTCAACGACGACGACTTCTGCGTAAGACGATACTAATGCCGCTTAATGCGGCGGGCATATAACAGGTTCCACGCGTCATATATACACACGCAGCGGGGAGAAACCCCTTCGCGCGACCGCCCAAAAGCTGATGGATATCATTTGCGCTACTATACTGCTGCCGCCCCGCTCGTACCGCATTTGCATTTCAAAGAATGTCTCTGTTTCTCCCTCCTTAGAATTTCATTCGCTGACGCGGTACCCCGCGCCATGTTTTTCGCGCTTTTTTCTAGCCCACCGTCCGCCAATAATAATGCCGTATGAGCGTTGTGCGTGTGCGTTTCGAGTTCCCACGTTTATGGGCTGGCGCGGCCATGTTTGAGCTGGCGCGTTTTCCGCTTTACGCATCGTGGTTGCGGGAATTTCGAAAAATGCCTCGAGGAGATTTCAGTGGATTTTTTGAATAATTAACTTTCACATTTTTATAGAATTGTTCAAGCATAATCACTAGATTATTACTAAATTTTATAATATACATGGGCAAATAATACACTATGTTGTACTTTTGCGAGCGCACGAATACGATATTTTTGTTCAGTGTTTATTAAAATAAATTATCACCCACGTACCGTCCAGTTGAAATTATACAAACTGCAAACGCATTCATTACCCTGGCACAGGAAATTCTCTCGCCAAAAACGATGCCGTCGGTATTTACGTTGTAATTAATACATTTGTTTTAATATCTGGAAATGCAATCCGCTCTCATTTAACTTGCTGTAGGAATGCCGAAGCTACATGAGCTTGAATTAAAATCTCTCTCAATGGGAATTGTATACATACATCAATGTTTTACCGACATATGCATGAGCAAAATCGACACGAATAAGATTTATAATCCACAAATAAATGTAGTTTTTTAAATGTCTACGTTATATATTATATAGGCTACAGTGAACACGTAACATTTAGAAAAACCTTTAGAGTGAGTTACAAAATTCTTTTATAAAAAGTAAGTAAACATAGAAAGTACACAATCATCTCAATTATTTAGATACACCTATCAATAATTTAAAAGATTCTAATAATTTGTTGGCTTCCTTTGAGTTTGTTCATATTAGGTCAAATATTTTTCGAGTTTCTTTCTACAAATGAACCGATACCATTTCGCTATAATGTGTATAAGTCTCAAGTTCTTTTTATAGGATAAAAATTCTAAACGATAATAAAGGAAACAATCATTGATAATAGTAATAAATATCCTCCCCCAAAAAAAAAATATATCGTGCGGATCATAGAAATGCTTCCAGTACTTATTTACTATTTAATAAGAGCTGAAAATATGTTTGTACGCGCGTGCGGGTATTTCATTAAAACATATATATCCGCCCTCATTTTCAATTTATAATCGAATTCTTATCCCCGCCTACTCGGCGCTCGCCGACAGCGAACTACAGCGTGAAATTGAAAACCCCCCGCGCGCGATAGCCTAACCATAAAGCACGACAGAATTAACTCATTTCAACCAATCCCCAAGCTCTCCGTTTAAAAAATGTCGACAAAAACCTTCGACAACTGGCACACCGCATACACCGATATATTATATATCTGATCAATGTGCCCACACATCGGAAAACACAATGCGCACACGCGCGCAGCAAGCAGATCGTTTGACCAAATTCATTCCAGCAGGTAAAAGTACACCGCGTATATAAATCTATCCATCGGTCTATATTTATCTCTTGTTCTCGCGCATATAGGCGACGGAATCTCGCGCGCGTGCAAACGCACCCTTGCGGTCCCACGACTAGCTGCTGCCGCCGCTGCTGCAGTTGGCCTTGTAGCGTGAAAGGCACACGGAAACCGCGCGCGTCCATCTTGTTACGTAACGTCCAAGTTTTCGCGCTAGTATATGTGAGAGAGAGAGATTGTGAGCGCGTGAGGTGTACATGATGCTGTGTGCGTGTGTCCGAGATGCAGAAAAGCCGCGAGCGGAGGATGTATTATTCGCACTGATGCTGCCAACTGCGAATCTTGAGTGGCGTCGGGTTGAAGTGGCGCTGAGAATACTGATGGATGTAGATTTTTCAAAAATTCTTTGGAGTATGTTGAAACAATATACTTTTGAAATATTGGTGCGGTATTATAATTGATGCGTATTTTTATAATTGGGTACAAGCAATATTTATATCTTGATAAGAATAAATAAAATTGATATGATATTTTTATTTTATATAATTATTGAACCGGTAAACTTTTACGATTCGACAGATATATTGAATTACTTATTTAGTGCCATGTATATAATGTGTACTTTTATTATTTAGTTGGTCTTGATTTCAACCAACCTGTATCCGCGCAAGTTGTTTCATCAAACCAAACTATCTGGTTTCCAAAACTTATATTTAAATAAATATTCCAGTAGAAGTGCCAATGTGTTTTGAAATAGAATTCTGAAAGATTTCTTATATATTCTACTTTTCAAATGTTTCATTTCATTGTTACACGCAGATATATAACTTTAGATAATTTGCGTGTTTCTACGTTCACTACAATCTAAAATGTTTTTTTTACAAATTATGTTACATTCAATTTACCTGCGCAAGTGCTAGTTGTTCCAACACTGATGCATCGCTTTTTCAATGAAATGTACAATGACCTTGGTTTTAGAAATGAAGCGACGGGCAGCTTAGAGCTGACGCGAGTTTTCCATTGGATTTACAAAGTTTCGAACTATACCTACGGCATGTGGTAAATTGTAAGGTAAATATAAAATATGCCTCGTCTTATAAAAAAACAAATTTCATTTCTTAAGATAAACAATATTTGCTTTTTAAAAATAATGAACGACGAATAATTTCGACAATTGTTGTTATAATCCTTGATTTATGCTTCTTCACCTCAGAATCGCTGAAGAAAAACAACTTTTAAAGATGCCAATTTCGCGTTTTATTGCTTGTTTTTCGAAGCGGAATGACCTTCGTTTTAGAAATGAAGCGCGTTAGACGTTTTATTTAGCACCATTAGATAATCTGAAAATTCTTACGAAACTCTTGAAAAATATACGTATTCTGATTGAAAAATCTGGCACATCATTATTATTTTCACGGAATTGTGTCGTAATAAAATGCTACGTAGAAAAACAAACAGTTATTTTTAGTGCATCATTCTCAAATAAAACGACAAATAAATATTTGATATTAAATAATACATAACTTTATAATGCTTGAGTTGTTATGTATTATATTCTATAGGAATAGTTATACGTGCATTATAAAAATAGTTATCTTTAAGAATAATAAATCATTATTTTATTTTCTTCTTGTATATTTCTTCAATTGTACATGTAAATAAACTCTTAAATTTATCGTTAAATTTTTATTATGATCAGCTACACCTACTTTAAGATTCTTCAAAACCTACTAGGTACAGCAGGTATATAAAAAGTCCTCGAAATAATTTAACAGTTCCCTGTTCGATTTGTAGGAGCAGTCGAAGTTATTTCGGTCCGCGAAATAGCTGAACCTGAACTAACCTTGTGTCGTGCTCACCTGACGCAGGAGAAAAAATTTAATGTTTTCTTTCCGAGTAATCTATTTTTCAAGATTGAAGGTTTCGATTGCACGTATGTGTGTATACATGCGCGAAGAATGAATTACCGTATCGCAACGAGAAAGAGAGAGAGACCATATAGTCACGACTCACGCGGATACCGAGGAATGCAAGAATTAATTTCTTCGTTATATACATGTGAGGCCATTTTCTCCGAGTGATTTGAAAATTTTCAACTGCCTACGCTTTTTTCTACCGATGCGTGTTACACAATGCGCACGGCGTTTAATATTCGATCTCATTTTCTCCGTGTAATTTACTCCTCGAAATTGCATGAAAATGTTTCTATCAAGACTGCGCGCGCTATTTCAATGAGTAAGCGGATCTAGTGGGTGGGATCTAAACAATTTCATTGGTTGCAGTAATTAGTATGCGGAGCAGGAAAAAATTCTCTGCATAAATAAGAATCGATCATACGCATGTGAACGTAGTTTTACTCATGCCGTATTTTCTAAATATAGAATTATTTCCGCTCAATGTTTATGAGACAGCAATATTGAATTATGAACGAAACAAAGTTTCGCAAGTATTTTTCATAATATATAATAAAAATGTATATGAATATAGGTCTTGTTATAGTTAGAATGAATACTGTAGATAACGTATTATTAAATATTAAAATAGTTTCTTCGAATGGTATAAAAAATATCTATCGTGTCTATTTGTTAAAAAAATTTTAAGATTTATTATATCGCAATTTGAAATACATTTTTTAGAGAGAAAATATTACATTTATAAGACTTATTTTTATCTAAATAATCATCTAAATGATTTTCAAGCCAAAAATGTATTCTATTTAATATGCTTGCAGAAACATTAACAGAATATTCTGTTTGCAAGATGGCCGAATTATTTAGAGTTTTACCTTGATTGTCAGTCTGTTTATTACATCTCATAGTCAGTAAAAAAAACTTACTAAAATTCCATATACATATATTTATTTAGAAAATTACTGAACGATAATATGAAAAATCGCGTTGGTTGGTTATCAAATCTACGATCTGTGACATTCGTCCGCGCCGCACAATCTCAAAGCGGCGTATATAGCCGCTGCGGCCTTTTTTCACGATAACAAAACGCGAATACATGCATCGCGCCATCCTCCAATTGGCTCATCTTTTCTCTCACTCTCCTACAGCTTTCCCGAAGGTTACCCACGCTAGCTTATCGATGCGTCTCTCTCTTTCGCGTCCATTTTCCGTGCGCACAGAGCGATAAAAATCGCGGCGCGGGCGTGATAAGCCGCCGCCGCGCAACCGGTGAAACTTAGGCGTCGAGGGTCGCACGAAATATCTATGACGCGCTTATATTGCCGGCTATGAATCAAGCATTTTTTTCAGTGGAAAGGATGCGACGAGCGCGGAGCCCTTTTTTGCGAGGGGGCCGCGAGACTTTTTCTTCGTTTCTTTCCGTTGTGTATGTAACTTTCGCGCGTTTTAATTTCGGCTCGAAGGTGGATTTATACGTTCGGCAGGGACGCATTTTTATTGCGGGAGAATTTATATTAGCTTTTTCTGATCCAGACGGGTTAAAAAATTTGCTACGATATCTGCGGCTGCAAACAATTTGAAACTGGGAGGATTGATGTTCCAGAAGAGTGGCAATTTTTGTTTTTTGATTTGAGAAAATGATTTTACTTTATTTGTAAAATCTAATTCCAGGAGGCAATAATTGATTGAAATCAATAACCTTTTAATATAAGAAGGACATTATTCTCTATAATAACTTTTTTTACTTTTTCTGCAGTATCGCAGTCGTCGATCTCTATCGTTTTCCAAGTATATTTTTTAGTAGGAATTCACTATTGGAAAAATAATAATTCTTCAAAATTTAATTAATTTATGTTGTACTTGGAATTCTTAGTGTACTTATGCAAACAATTTACAATTAAATCGGAATAAACGATAAAAATCAAGCATCAAATTATTTTGCCTTTATTTATCGCGTCCCTTTGACATTGAGTTGAACTTTATTTCATGAAATATCAGCGCCCACCTCCTTCGTACACGTGCTCTTGCGTCCAATAGGGAGAAAATGTGCAACCCCCTTGCTTCTCCTCCTCCTCCTCCTCCGCCACCACGTCGATTCGGATAATAAATATTTTCGATTTTTCCTCTTTTCCCAGTTTTTTCTCCCCCTCGCCTTTGTTTGGCCGCGTCTTCTCCTTTTTTTCGCGTTTTCTTTGTCTTCCATTTATTCATCTGTCACGATCTTTCTTTATCTTCTGCTCCTTTCCCATCCCTCCGTTTCTCTTCGACGACTATTTTTGTCGGAACGCGCACACGTGCGGGTTTTTTTTTGTCCGGCGTTTGACGCGTAAAAGGCGACGATGCATCCGACAATCGAAGTCGCATGCGCGCTATCGACGACTTGGCGACGCTTTATGACGAGGGGTCAAGCGCACTTTGTCGTCCGCGATTGTGCGTGCGTGCGTAGGTACTTTGCGAAAAGAGAGGGGGAGGAAGAGAGCGAGAGAGAAAGAGAGAAGTAAAAGAAAAGGGCACGTAAAGTTGTCTGCTCTTGAAGGGAAAAATCAAATTTTTTCTTTTTTCATTTGCTGTTTTTAATTTCTCGTGTAAGCCATGTTTATCATGAAATTTAGAATGTAAAAATGATAATTAATCAAATTAATGGAATGGTATAGTAACGTCTATTGAGACAGTTGGAACAATGAAGAAAACTGGATATGTCTTCTAGGTAGATCGCAATGAATCTTTTTCCGAGTTTTAATTATATAATTATGATGAAACATGATAACTTCGAAATTTTTAGAGTTTATATAGTATTATGATTTAATAATTGCGTATACGCCCAGATAACAGTAGTTTCATATACTTTATATTCTATCATTCCTATTATTAATTAAAAGTAGTTATTATTACCTATTAAGATAATATTAATATGTCATTTGGGGTAATTCGGCCACCTTAAGTGGAATATTGTCTTTCTCCTTCTGCAAATGCGTTGGGACAAAATTGTAAAAAAGAATTTAAAGTATACTAAATATACTATCCAGAAAATAATTGGGAACGCTCCAAATGTGATATTGGATTTGTAGGGTGCTAAAGTGTAAAAATGTGCGTTTTGGCCAAATTACCTGACATGTCATCTAATTTGGTCAATATTGACAAAAATAGAACAAATAAATGCAGAAACTGTAAAAATTAATAAAACTTAGGTTTTTAAATATGTGAAACCTGTATTTAATTGTTGACTCCTATGAATAATGCTTAGTATAAAGGAAATAAAGGAATTCATTTGAAAAATTCATTTTGATCAATGAAATTGATTATTGCTAATCATATTTTTAAAGTTTCTTCTCAGAAAAAAAAACACATAAATGACTTCGTGAAAGTAATACGAACTTCACACCCTCTCATATTGATTAGATCACATCTTCTTTACAGAT
>UXGD01005209.1:0-15050 GCA_900474315.1 Torymus auratus
TCTATCGATTATTGTCTTGAATATTGAGGCAAGATAATACAATATCAAGATTAATCTTGCTATATCGTGCAGCCCTATCAGTACCTGAGAAGAGAGAGAGAAAATTTATGCAGATCTAGCATTCATTTTGCCGAAATGAAAGAATCTTATTATGTCGATAATACATTTAAAACGGGCTACTTCGTATGTATGTGAATTTTAATGATAACCAGAATGAAAATTTAAATTTTTGATTATTCCCTCGAACGGTAAATTTTCGTTCCTCCAAAATATCTCGTTTGCATATTAGCATGTAAAATTTTTCTATTTAAGTTCAGTCACGTGAATTATTTCAAATTTAACCGAAAGTTTTTTTATTAAAAATAATACCAAAAATTATTTCAGTAACGAGGTGTCAAAATAAGAGGCCAAAAATAAATGAGGCTCTTTCTGAATATATGTGTGTCTATATTAATTATTCAAAGCGGTAAAAAAATCTCTCGTTAAATAACGACCATAAATTTAATGGGCGGTTGCTTTTGAAGGCGAATTCCTTTGACGTTAATATTAATAATAAGACCAAAAGATAATTTTATATTTACATGTAACGTACACGACACGCTGCTTTTATAATACCGGTATATATACGTTATAATTTTTACGTATAAATTATGTATAATATAAATTCAATCATTATTCATATTATTAATATTGTTTAATTAATGGAAAATTTTCACGGTATAAATTATATTATACGCTTGTAATTGAAATTTTAGCAGCATATTACAGTTACATCATTAATTATATACCCGATCTTTTCAACTAAACGAATATATATTCAAAATACCGATAATTCTCGATCAATCGCATCTCAACTGTCCCTCCAAAACCCAATTAAACTGCCGCCGAAAAGAAAAACAAAATCCCACGTCGTTCGATTGCTCCGCCGTTGCACACAACCGGCGCCAAACTACCCTCGCGACGGCGTGCAATTCATCAGCATCAGTCCACGGCGTTTTTGTAAACAAACGTCTCCGCTGCCCTCGTGGCAGCTCTGGCTTCCAATTTCGCGCGTCGGCCACGGGGAGACATTCGGACCTCGGGGGACGAATTTCCTCTCCCACCGAGTAATTAACCGTCGCGGGGACAAAACGCCTGGGCGCGTCGTGCCGTCCAATTCCTTCGCGTCTCGTTTCTTCCTCGTCCTCTCTTTCTACCCCCCTTCCCTTCTCTTTTTCCTTATTTTACGATATTTTCACCGCCCCTTCGATCGCGCGTCGTCGCTCTTCTCTCGCCCGGCCATTTTTTCCCTCCCGTTCTCTTTTTTCATCCGGCTTTTTACGCGCCCACCCTGATTGATTACTCGAGGAATCGGGGAAACGAAGCGCTGTGAGAGCACGCGCGTGTGTGTATGTGGCGAGAGAGCGCGGGCGCGTTTTTTTTTGCTTTTTTGAGGGAAAATTTAATTCGGCGATTTATTGCTGTAGAGAGAGAGAGAAAAGAGTTTTGTATTCTAAAAAATTGCTTTGTAACGACGTTGTGTGTATAGGATCGAGGCCGGACATGACTTTGAAATAAAAGGTTCTGTTCATATTGGCCGTGTTTTCGGAGATCCCGTTGTTTAGACATATTGCCGGGAATGAATATTGATTGGAAAGTAAACGTTACAGACATATTTTGACGGATTCCGAATGCGATTTATATTTTCGTACATATTAGGTATTATGTACATAAGAATAATTACGGTATTTGCGTGTTTATATTCATTAGATATAATTTTTTAGTTGTTTACGAATGTTTTTGTGAAAGAATAATTTTACTTCTTACCCTACTTTAATAAGTTATTTGCGTAAAAAGTTTTGGCAATAAAGATTATTCCTTAGATACTTGTCCGATAACATTATTCTTTTATGAAACAGCTTGATAACGAAAGTTCATGCTCGGATATTAGTCCGAAATAACGAGATAGCCGTAATGATTTGACTTTACTACAAATATATGAAAGTGAAACACATATATCGATACTAAAACACTTCGTGTAAGGGTTCTTATCTTTACTTATAACGATAGTCTAGCTCTAAATATGGATATCAGAAAAAAAAGTAGTAGTATAAACGTGACAGTGAAGATAAAATCAATTCTCTTAGTAGACACTCTTTTTATGTGGCATGACAATTTTCTATATCTCTCGAAGTCGAGATGCTAAACAAACACAACGGAATTCGTGAGAGAGTCGTAATACAAAGGAAAATAAAACGGCCAAGAGAAACAAGAAGAGATAAAAAACTTTTGATTCTAATAAAAGAAAAGGAGAGAGAGAGAGAGAGAAAGAGACTTTTGGTGATTCGGTGTGTTTGTGTTGGTGTATGCGTGTCTGTGTATATATATATTTGGGTTCAGTCCCTGCGAAACTTTCCAGCGTCCCTTCCCGACCGACAAAAAAAAACCCTCATCTTCATCTACAGATCGTTAAAAAGGATATTGTGTATTGTGACAGATAATATATAGGGACGGGTAATGTAAGCGTTACTTCTCACCAACTGAATAAAAATGTTGTTTACGTACCTTTATTGAAGATATTTATGTCAATTGACAATTTCTTGGTGATAAATTAACATTATAATTTCATTTTGAAATATAAATCTGGCACTGCGATGAATAATGAAGAATTTTCGAAACAAATTGATATAAACAGAGAAAATCCATTTAATCAGTTGATGAGATAAACGATTGTTACATCACCCGACATTAAATTCAATCTTCACCTCCAGATAAACAAGGAAACACAAGGAAAAAAGAGTGGTGTTATGGGATAATTAGAATATTTTGCATCTCTAATCGGACATTTGACGTGTGTTCCACAAACAAGTCAGGACTTGGTACAAAAAAATTTTTTGCACATTGGATCGGTGTGAGGTATGTGAGTGATCAGCGTTGGAATTGCCGATCGTTAAAAAAAAAACAGGAATCTTATACAAAATATCAAAACGTTTTTCCAAAATCTCAACGTCGTTCTCTCAAAAAATTATTGAGCAAAAACATGGGTTTCGTAATATATATATTTTGTTTTTTTTTTCAAACGGAATAACTGCGGTTAAGACCTAAGTAATAGTACCATTTTGACTTCTGATAGCGAGCTGATACTCAAGACGTACATGGTGACGCCCACCTCGACAGGAGGACCTGAAATTGAAGGTTTTAAAGTTCACTGAGTCGGCCATTGGCGGCCGGCGATTTCTTTTTTTCAATGCTTTGAATTTTTTTTTTTTTTTTTGTTATTGATTTTTTTTCTGACAGTGTGATTTCGACGATGAAGCTGTTAGTCATTGTTTTTAATTTTGATTTTTTAGTCACTACTTGTACATACGTACAGCTAACAAGCTGTTGGAAAGCTCTTATACCTACTGCGTTTTATTAAGTCGTTATAATATATTTTTTTTATTTGATCCATCGCAAAGCCATCCCATTTTCGAGCGCTTATTTGTGTTAATAATAATAAAAAAACATTGTTTTTAAAAATGAATACAGTCTTGCCATTTTGAACAATGTTTCTCGTAAGTGCAAAAGTTTCACCTTCTAATTCAAAAACACAGTGATAACTCCAATAAAAAAACCAAATCATATTCCGAAAGGTAACGTCAGAGAGACAGTAAAAAATAACACGCACAGCTCACCTTCAGACTCGACCGCATAAATGCAAAAGTTGTGACATTTGACCAGAGCGCAAAAAACTCTCTCGCGCCTCCGACATACTTCACCCGTTTCGTTTTTAAATTTTAAAATCGCAAGAGGAGTATGCGGCGCGTCGCGCGTTCTAAAGTTACGCAACTCTTTTCGATGAAGTGAAAGAAAAAAAAAAGTGAGAGAAAGTAGAGAAAGCGAGAAGAGATACTCGCTTCCGCATACTTCAGCTACATTTATCCCTCCGTTTCCGTATTTTTTTCCCTTTCCCACCTTCGCGAAACCGAAATAGTGCACAGTTCGCGAGGAATTCGCGCAGCTGCATTTCGCACCCAAAGTATTTTGCCTATAAGCAGAAACGTCGAGAGTGAGAGAGAGGGAGGGAGGGAGAGAGAGAGATAGAGGTAGGGAAACCGCAGAAGAGAGAGTTCCAGTAGTTCAGCTCATTGTAGACGTTAAAGCGGCTCATTGAGCGATACCTTCCGAATGTTCAAGTTTCCATTGTCTAACGGAAAGCAGGGTTAGAGAAAGAGAGAGAGGGAGAGAGAATGGAATGGGAGGGAGAGTGAGAAAGGAAACGCCGAGGCTGCGCGAACGGCTGCGAGCAGTCGGAGGATTGTAGTTATTAAATAGAGGAAGGTAGACAGAGACAGAGAAGTTGGAACTCTCGGGGCGGGTAGAGAGAGCGAAATTGGATTAGATTTTGTTTATATTAATAGTTCAAGCGGATTTCGAAGCGGAGGTGTGTCCATTAAATGTTCGATAATGGCTCGGATTAGTGACTTGGTGATAAGTAAAGCAAACAGTTGTTAACGCTTTTAATTGTAGAAATTGTTTCTAAATAAATTGATGATTGATAATAAAAATCATTTGCGTTGATAGTGTTGACTACAATTATACAAATAATTAACAATGTTGACTTTGTTGATTGTTGCTATTAATAAATATGTGAAGCTCGAATTTCCACCCACGAAGTTTATAATATCAGTAGAAACATACCGAGTATAGTCAGACCATATTTTAAACGAAATAATTAATATTGAGGTACAAGTATTTAATTACATACTTTTGGTAAAAAATGGATATTATTTGCACATATACTCTTAAACGACCACAAGATTCTCTTTATTAATTAATAGCAAAGTAGTTTTTATCATCTAACCGTTAAACCACCTCTCATCCCTTTGAATTTCACCGAGGCTCGTTCTCGGAAAAACTCTAAACTTACCACCACGAAAGAAATAAACAGACCTAGTGCGAGAAAGAGAGAGAGCCGCGCGCGCAGACAAAGAGCGCAGACGCTCGCACGCAAGATAAAGTCAGGAGTTTGAGCAACGCGCCTACTTACACACAGGCAGGCTCCACCCACCCACACATATATATGTATTAAAACGCGCGGATATGGCTGGTATATATAGACAGACGGAACTCGGCACCGGCGCGATAAAGTTGAGCCATAAACAACATTCCTCGGCGAAGCTCCCCCCACATACACACACACAACCAGGCAACCGATCTATCTCTATTTCTTGTTTCTAGGGACGTTTCGCAGCCGCCAGGGAGCAAACCTCCACCCCCTCCTCCTCCCAATCGCGCTCATTCGCGGCGGCCATTTATTAATCCCGCAAAGAAGATTCGCGGAAGGATTTTTCGCGACTCGTAAAAGAACGCAACGAGTCTCGTAAAAACAGAGAGAGAGGGAGAAACGGATATATATTTCCTTTTTTTTCGAGCCGACGTTTCGTATAACGTTTTAATAGGGATTTACGGGCCGCGATAAAGGCCGTACACAACTCTACGCGCGGGTTTTTATAATTTTTTTTTGCGAGCCAGACGAGGGAACCGTTGATTCGCCAAATAATGACGGCAATGGTGCGGTGGCGGCGGCGGGGTTCGGATATTCGGGCGCATGCGACGGTTTTGGTTTATTGTGCGAGCAGCAGCGTGTCGCGGCCGGGATTTAGCGCGAGTGTTTTATGGGTGGTGAAGCGTTTGATGGGAACCGAGCGAGGCGCGTTTTATGCGCGGAAATACGGTTTTTATAAATAATAGTCCGCTTCGTGCGTGGCGATGCTTTTTATTTTCAATGTTTATGAAAAACGTATTTTTTTTTCGCGATCAGGTCAGATAATCTCCTCTATCCATTTTTTTTGCGACGCGGCAGATTATTCGTTCTATGGAATAACAGTTTATCATGCCGGAATTTGAATGGAAACGTATGTCGCCACCAGCTGTTTTCAAGCGTGTATAGTATCGTATATACATGTTTACGTTTCGATCTCAAAAGAGCCGAGCAGCCCATCAATAATCCGGTACAATCAACCACATCAAACGAAAACTTCTTCCCTGATCCGCACGCCCGCTCATTATTCCGGCACTCCGAGGCTCTGTTTGTTCTTTGTCTCTACCTCTAGCGAACGCGGTAGGTATAGTAACTCTATATACTGGCTGCAGCCATTTACAAGTGGAACGAATCGGCCACGGCTCGTCGCGTACGAGAGTTGCAAATCGCGTTACTATACTTTTCCCTGATCGACAGCCGATTCTGTGGCTGGGGTCGAGATTAAAGGACGTGTGCTTGAGTGAGCTCTTCCGGTTCGGCAGTTTCGATGCGCACTTCTGAGGTGAAAGCTTCTTTTGGGAATTGTATTAGGATTCGCTGGATGATGCGATTTGAAGGTTAGAGGAGTTCTGCTCAGAGGAAATCTGAAGTTACTTTTTTTATTTCTACATTGATTTTTATGCCAGCACATAGAACTTGTGTAAAAATAATCTGGAATTGTTATATTATTTTTTCATTTGAAGTTTCAAGATTTATTTGTGTTCATTTTGTCGTTCTATAAATTACAAATAAATATTATACATTTTCATTATTAAGTCAATCGTATAGACGTTTGAGTTTGACAAAAGTACCAATATATCATTTGCAGAAATTATCGCTTGATTTGACACATCAAAAACGTGTAATAAAGTAATTGAATTCATATAAATTATATTGATATTTTAGCGCACTTGTTCTCGCTTAATTAAACTGTAAAATGAGCTCGTATACGTTAATTAAAATATACTTATTAACGCGAAAAATGTATAAAATAATCCTTTTCTTTGATTTCGTTGTTTGATGCCGTCAAACGGCTGAAGCTAGCTAATGCCCTTTTAATAAGCAAAAAGGCATCGTTTTGTAAACAGCATTCTAAAATTTCAAATTCCCTCTGTAAGGGGATATTATGTATAAAAAGCCTTCTATATAAAAATTGATCGGATTTAGTCTTTTATACCGGAGATAAGCCGTAAACTTTTTAAGCTTCAGAATAAAAGTTACAAATATCAGTTCTTTATGCTGGCATAAAAATAGGCTAAATCTCACGTTCTTTTTACGATGTAAATCTTACTAACGGTAGGTAGTTAAGTTTACAAAGCTAAAAGTCAGAGCGTGACTTTGTTGAAATTAATACCACAAAAATAAAAAGTTCAAAAATTTCCCAAAACTTTCCTTCTTTGAAAAAAACAAACCTCGCTCGCTTGTTAAAAGAACAGCCTACTCTGACTTTAACTTTCTTTTGCTTTCCCGCACCGAACGAATTTATCAAATCGAGACTGAGACCAAAAAAATAACTCCAAACCACAGACAACGAGACTATATCTCGCAATAATCATACCTTCATTAGATAACTTATCAAGTGCGCCACTCGACCTTATCAAGATTACGTCTCGTGATTCATTACCAAAGTATGAAAATTTAATACAAAACTTTAAATTTATGGCTACATTCTATCTGAATTCCTCGGGGAGAATTTAATTTGCGCGGCAGAGAGAATCCTCCCCCGGTGTCACTCAAAACGAAGAGGGCGAACCAATCCTGAATCTAAATAGTATTTCCCGCCCTTCCGAATGACATTTTCTCATGAAGCAATATATAAACCCCAGGCGTGCGCACGCGCTCCCTTTTCCCATCCACATAAACAACGTATATATATCTATCTATACCCATACATCCTACAAAAATACATCGTCCGCGACTTATCAAAACCGCACCGCCTGCGCACACATACACACATCCTAAAATCACTCTCATCCGGCTAACCAAATTCTCACGCGCCCTCAGAAATCATCAGCGTCTTGTGGCCCAAAATTCGCCCGTTCCTCATACTCCATCCTCATTAGCGCTACGAGCCCACGAGAACTCAGGATGTGAGAGACTCCCGCGCAGCCGCAAATTAGATCAGCTCTCTGCTCTCCTCCATTCAAAGATCCCGTCGCTACGTCTGCCGCCTAAAAAACAAGAACGAAAGTATATACGTGATGCCTCTCGCGTTTTGTCTCGCTTTCCCCCTCGACAACATCAGCGGCGCGCGTCGTCCTCTCCCCGGAATTTTCTTTGTCGGTTAGAAGGTCCCGGGCGTAGTTTTCGCTCTCTCCCTTCTCCTTCGCATATAATACGTCCTCACTCTGTATGTGTGTGTGTGTGAGGGAAGGAACTTTCGCTATCGATCGCGTACGCGGCTGCTGCTACCGAGGGAGACTACTGCTCCCGTGTGGGTGGGTTTAAGGAGTCTGGGTAGCCACCGACGACGACATCACTGTGTGAGTGGGTGTTGCGGAGGAGCCGCGCCGCGCTGTGTTTGCTAGCTACATCGCACAAAGCGGAGGAACCGGGTAATTTTACGTCACGCGCCGTGTCGCCGCCACTGATGTGTCGTTCGCCTCTAGACTGCTTGGCCGTCCGCTTCTCTATGTATAGCTTATTCGATGCTCCTCGTCTACCGACACAGCAGCTGTGTATGTAGGCGGGCTTGAGTGAATGCCGGATCCGTGTGAACCTTGTCTAATTTATAGGATATCGTCTTGGATTGATGATTTTAAATGCTAGGGTTGTTGCTTTTCACACAATAATTTTACGTTATTGAAGATAATGAGTTTTCTTTTTTATATAATTTCTTTGTCATACAAAAATGTATAAATTAATGAAAAAACAATTTGGAAATTTAGAACGCGAGGTAAAATGATAATGATACATGCCGGGCAGTGTATTAGGACTAAGAAGTGCCGGCTTTAATTTGAGGCGAGTATTAACAGGCAACCTTTGACTGTGATGGATAGGTTCGATAAGACGGCTGTGGCCGCGTGAAAAATAGTTTCCTCTTTAGCCGTGAAAGAGCGTTGATTTGTGAGCATATTTCCTGCCCGACGCGCGCTTTTCTACATATACAAAATCTCCATTCTGCTTGATAAAAGCAGATAATCCAAAATATCTCGAAAATGGTAACAATTTCTTTTTTTTTACGTTTAGGTATCTCCAATATAAAGCGTCTGACGGATTCGGCATGTTACTACTGATAAATCTGCTCTCGCCATGGTATAATACGAATTCCTCCCTATCTTTAATTAATTAGCCGATCACCGACGGAATAATTAACGAGAATCGCGCGCGGCAATTTTAGTTTTCGTTGAAACCGGAGATTATTCAACCTCAATAGCCCAATAAAATTAATTAAATCACCGGTGAGTGCCTCTCAATAAATCACGCTTAATCCGCAGCCTCTCTCCCATCCGTTTCCCCATAAACGATCCGCGCGTTCCTCATTAATTTTTCTTTTTTTTTCGAAATTTTCAGAGAGAAAATGAAGACGACTGGCGGGGTTCGACAAGCCGGCTAGGATACACAGCTTGCGGCGGTCCACGTATATATACGGCCTTCTTCGCGCGCGCACAAAGGCGGCTACTTTACCTCATGCGTATGTACCCCTACGCCAACACGGACGCTTTTAATTGACTGCGGACGTAATAATAGCCGCATATATACAGCTTCATCGTCGGACCCACACACGTACACGGGTGCATCGTAAAAATTTAACGCCGCTGGATTTTATTCGTTACGATATATCGCGTTGTTTACATACTCCATTAATCAATTTTTTTTTCCTTTAGTAAACGTTCCATGATGTATAACTTTCGTGAATTTAAAACTTCACAAATACGATCTTTATTAAACAATACACTTGCTACAGTGGTCCACGTTACAGTTAGAATACAAATGATACACCATTGAACCGACCCAATACACATCTCCGATACAAAACAGCTGATCCCCGTGACCAACATACGCCTCTCATCCCCGAAAAATTGCGAACCCCCGGTACAGGCGAAATATTTATCCACCGGCGCACGCCCACGCCGGCGTGTTTACGCGTGCACACATATACGTATACGTGTGTGAGTGCGCGCGCGGGCCCGGGGATGCTGTTAACGGTAACCCCTGGCAACGGGCGTCCCGGCATCGATCGGCCGCGCGCGCGCGCACGAGAGAGAGAGTTTTACCAAACCCCGCAGCCCCGCCCTATACTGGCGCGAAAGCGCGTGGTTCTCTCTCACGATGACGACGGGGGACGGACATCGCCGAAAATTTGACTTCCTGACGGGTATTGTGATAAGGATGCAGGTGTTGAGAGGTGATGGCTGGGAGATATGATAGTGATGGAGGAAAGGTGGGTGGGATGGGGAGGTTTTCTGAGTCGACGGATTTTGGAGGGAATGGTTTTGGTGTTTTGAGTTTGGAAGTGTTGTCGAGAATCAGATTACAGTGTGAGGGTAAGGTGTTGGAAGATGTTTGCGATATTAAAAAAAAAAACTTTTACTGAATCTATACAAATATTTAAATAGTATTATAATGTTATTATATAAGAATCGTATTTTGTTTACAATGATTTTGGGTACAGGAAGCTATAGATTTTTAACCATAAAATATGCCTCGGCTTTAAAAAAAATTATAAATTCAGTCAGTGTAAAAATTTCTAAAAAACAGTAAAGTGTAGTAGAACTTTGTTTTTATAAAATCATCGCTACTGGTAGTGGAAAAAATTAAATTACTGAATATGAAAATTAATTTTTCGATGTATAAATAGAAAAACTTAAATACAAGGCACTTGCATAGTCTTTCTCGCACTTCAAGGGTAAGTTACGTGTGGTATTTAGGGCTGACAGGATCCAAGGGTTGAAGGATGTAATTAGTGTCTATTGATACAGTGGAGCCAGGGGTGAAATTGGTATGTGTCAACGCTAAGTACCCCGTCAATGTTTCCTCGCGTTGTCCCCATTCAAACTAAAATGTTTTCCAAAGCATATTCCCCCGCGTTGCGTAACTTTAGTTTACATCCAGATCCGTGAACGCAAACTCTTTTGAAATTTACGTTGACGTTAATGCGAGCTCGAAAAATGCGCATAATCTTTTGACGCATAAAACGTCCACGGAAGGGAAAAAATTCACTTAACATTTTTGCATCCATGCGCCGCATTAATAATACACATAACACAGCTTTTCCAAACGTTCCTGAACCTCGCAATTTCTTTTTTAACACAAAATTTTCCCTCCCACAAAAATCAGCTCACCCGCAGTTAAATTACATTAGCAAATTTTTAATCTTTCCAGTATAAACATGAACCTCGCGAAAAAGTGCACGGCAACTGCCATCAATCCAGCAAATCGTTCTCCTTTTGCACTTACGAGGCGCATCGTCTTACATAATGCGGGCGCGCGCTGCAGTGGCGGCCGCGGCAACAAAGCCGTAATGCACACCCGTCGTCGAATTTCAATAACAATCGAGCGACCGGCAGCGCGCGCCTGATTAATGGCTCGCGCTATGTGCTCTACTCGTCACATAGAGACAGACAGAGATAGAGAGAAAGGCATGGCTTTGCGGTGGGCCCGCTTCACTTCGGCTTTTAACGCGTCAGTGAGATATATGTGATGTCTACGTCCGACGTATAATATGATGTAGATATCGCGCTTTGCTTTTTTTTTGTCCTATTGTATACTTTTATGCTATGTATGTACATACACTATATAAGGCACTAGAGACACTATCATTCCACGTGTGGCACGTGTGTGTATTATATTAATATTAGAGGAATATCGCAGCTGAGTTTTTTTTTTCATTGATTTATAGTCGTCTTTTAGAATGGAGAGGTGAAGGTATACAGGTGTATACGTAGTGGTTGATTGAAATAATGTTAAGTGACTTATTTCTTATATATGTATAATACACTGCAGCTGCGATATTGCGCGAATAGATGTACGTGACTTACTTGGTCGTTTTACCTATGTACGTCGCAAGTGAGAAAAAACGCAGATTATCTAGAATTATTGTTAGTATTTTTCATTCATAATTTTTCACTCTTGCTTCTTTTTCATTTGCGTATATTATATAATATATAATTATATTGATTCTGTTCTTACTCTACTCTGCAGTTGCTATATATTACAGGAAAATGTACGTGACTGGTATATATAGTGAATTAATGAAGTTATAGCGAAATCTTGAATCGTTAATATACCTACGACGAAAGTGAGAAAAAACGCAGCTCTTCTATACAGAATTACTGAAGCTTCCTTATCTTTTCTTTATTCCTTCTTTTATCATTTGCATCTTTTCACTGCAGTTACTTTATCACAGAAAAAAATAACAAACTCTACGTTAATCTTAACAAGCATCGTAACAAAAGTCCTTTTTCTTTTTTAATCAAATTTTGCTTTTTTAATCATCAACATTTATTGAGACAAAATGAAAGTAATGTACACGATATCGATATAATGAGGTAAACTGCCGTGTAAAATGGCCAGATGCGTTTTTTCGAGTATGGCGGGGGTATATGTATTTTTCATCCTTCTTTTCATTTATTTATTCATTTTTTTTTTCATCATGTATCTTCTCGAAACCACGAACGCGCGTCGTATCGTGGCCTCGAGAAGGCTTTTCTTGCGATCGTCGAAGCTTTTTCATTCATCATTATAATGCGTCTGCGAGCGCAACGTCGCGGAATTTCGATATAGAAACAATTTTGCATCACAATTTTGGATATAATAATATCGCTATCTCTTTCGCTCGGCTAATGCGCTCTCGCGCTGCGCGCATACATCACAGCACGCGCGTGCGTATACGCGCGAGAGAGCGCATTTTCCGAAAATCATTCTGTATTTACGTATGTATATGCAAATGCCCGGGCGCGTGCACGTGTGCGTGTGCTTATGTATATTCATACGGCGGCATAAAGTGTTCATAATTGTCTTTACATATAACGCTCGTGCATAATGAAACGAAATAATCGTAAACTCGCGGCCGTGCGCGCGCGAATATTGCCATTCGAAGGCGCACGCGCACAAAGTTACAGCAGGGCGATAATAATTTTTGATTGTTTCGAGTGCGCTTATTGTTGTTAAGATAACTCGAAGAATGAGGAGTATTAATTGCTTTTAATTAGGCGAGTAAGTTTAGCTCCTTGTAATTTACGATGAATTGGATTTTAAAACTTCCTCTGAAGTAATTTACTGTTTGATAGTCGTGAAAGTTAGTTGTTGAAGTGGGAAGCTAAGTTAACTTTGTATATTTTGGTATTATAATTCATAATATATATACATTTCAGTACATAATTTATTAAATATAAATTTTTAATATTTGCAAAATTCCATCACGACTGTCGTTAATTTGAATTTGTTTAATTGAGATAAAATAATTAAAAATAAAATTGACAAAGGTTTTGTATGAAATTTAACAATGGTATGTTCCCGGCTCTTACAAACTCCATACAATTAAATATGTTCCTCGTATAAAATATTCATTTAATCCATTTTATCACTTAATTATTCCCGTCCGTCCGTCATATAACATTATTTGCATATACATACGCCGCACCAGAAGATTTTCAACGCAGTGTAAAACCAATTTTGCGAGCCCCGCGTGCATATTATTTCGGGCTGCGTCGCTATGAGTCTGTGTATGAGAGTCCAATTAGGCCAAATTATCATATATGCGCACTTTAAATATATCTTTCGCGTGTCAAATTCCGCGCAGGATGTCATATCGCGTTCTCTCGATCGCGCCGCGAGCACCCCACCAACTTCGCTTTTTTTTTTGTTGCTCACATGTAACTTAACAACTAGGATGACGCGCTTCTTCGATCAAACTCTAAAGTAACAATAAGGCTCTCGAGAACAAAAGGAACGAAAAAAAAAAATAATAAACAAAAAACACACATATATATGACAAGTAGAGCGATCAACTGTTCATTTTTTCTTTTTTTTTTAGACTTTTCGAAAGTATAAAACGTAAAATGAAAAAAAAAGTATATAATTATAAACGCAAGAACGACGAGAAGCAGCCCGGCTGGTACTCACCTCCGTAGTTCGGTCTTACTCTTTTATCGTAGCTAACCGAAAAGGAGTCCAGGATCGCGGAGATGTTGACGTCGCCCAACATACTCCCTCCGCCGCTTCTGAAACAAAATAAGGTGGAATATTAAATTTTTGTAATAAAATTTGAGTATTAAAATATGAAATCTCAGTTTGATAACCTTATTTAAAATATTTACGTTATTGAAATATCTGTCAATAATATTGATCACTATTGATATATAGCAGAATTTATATTTTGAAATTTATATATAGAAATAACTGTTTATTTTTAGATGTATGATAAAATATATATGACGTTAATAAAATTTAAACTATTGGATTAAAATTTAATATAACAGCTTTATTAACTCACTATTATTAAATACTTTCGCCTCTAATGCGACAAACTACTTCCAATACAATTCTTGAAAACTAGAATCGAGCGGACTGCAATCAGACGGATAAGTAAGTATAGCCGAAGCGAAGGAAGAAAAAAGTCTCAAGCGGACACTTAGCGCCTGATTAAATATTGCGTCGATGCATTAAAGAGAGTTCGCCAAGTCCTGCGTGCGAGTGTTTATATGCTAATGATCGCTTTCCGTGCGCACTCTTAATGCATCTCGTCTGTAATTTAAAGGCAAGTATACGCACGCGCGCGCTCGTGTATCGTAAATAACGGTTAAGTTAATTAAGCCGAACCATCGCGTTCTAACGAAGGACAAAAGTAGGGGAGAAAAAAGAATAACGAATTGAAAAATTATTTAACGCAGAGTTAATGGAATCTCCAGCGGGGTGGGTTGTATTTTTATGAGCAGATTCTGCGGGGTGAGTGTACGAGCGTTTGAAGTGATTGCTCGGAGAAGCTCGCTGTTTACGCTAGATTAAAATTCAGTTCGTTGTGGTTTGCGAAACGGGTTGGTTGAATTTCGCAAGCTATGTATACATGAAAGAGTAAAAACAGGCGAATGTTGTTCAAATACTGCAGCGCTGTTGGAAATGTTTTTAAACGCTTTTTTGATTAATTTGTAAACGATCGTTGTAACACTACAATTCCAATTTTTCCCTATAAATACATTTTCGAAAATATTTCACTTGTTAGTCAATCACGGTAACCGAATAAATAATCAAGCCCCCGTTGTTTATGTCAAAATTTCTCTCCGCGTGGATTTATTATTCATTTAATTATTCGCAAAATATATATACATATATATATATATATATATAT
>UXGD01005210.1:0-15043 GCA_900474315.1 Torymus auratus
ATCATTCCAAAAATGCAATATGTTGTTCTTTGATTGATTTCCTATAAGTGTGCGAAATTTCAGATCGTTTGTCAACTCGGTTATGAAATTATTCAGCTTCAAAGTTCAACTCTTATACACGGGTTCTTATGGAAGTACCTTGGTGAGGCACAGCACACTTAGGATGCGATTCTTTAAAAAAGATAAGAATGATCTAAATAACCTCTGGCAATATAGCAAATATACAGTAGAATGTTTATACGAAATATGAATGCGATAGACAATGTCGATTCCGAGTACTGCGGCAAAACGTAAACAAACGATCGAGTTCGTCGGCTGCGGAAGTGGCATATGGCGCGCGGTGCGCAGCGAGGGGATCCCCTCCCCGCACCCCGCGAGCTGGGAACTGCCCAACCTCCTTAAGTTTCACTGTAATAATAATCTTAAGTTCTATGAATTAGCAAATGATTTTAATTTTAACTTAATTTATAGTTATTTTTATAAATACACGATTTATTTCTATTGTTTTGTATTTTTATCAGATAGATAAATAAATTAAGGTGGCCTCAGCGATGGGTATCGTACCAAGCAGGGGCACCTGGTGGTCCTAATAAAATTATGATACTAATTTTCTGCAGATTTTACTTACGAATGTGCAAAATCACTTAATAATGATAAGTGGAATAAAAATATTAATGTTAAAGTTAATTAAACAACAATTTCTTCTCTATTTTCGTCTTTTAGTTAAGACACCCACTTTTAATACGCTCCTGGCGTAACCAGCCGCGACATCTATACACATGCACTCCTGAGCCTGAGCAGTGAGCACTCTTCAGCTCTTCTTCATCTTTATGTTTAGTGGCGCCAGCTAGCTGTACGGCCATCAACAAACCAGCCTGAGCAGTGAGCACTAACAACTAACAGTTACAGTAACAAGCCAGATTTCATGCGCATGCGCAGGAAGCGCCTTTTTGAGCATGGGGCCATCGAAATCAACTGACTTTCAACATCATTTTCACGATTTTTTTATCAGCAAACCTAATTTTTCGCAGTCTTGTGTAAATCTGCGTGAAATAAATTACAACCTCATAGTTTTGTTTTCAAAAATTAATACTTTATAACTATGTAAGACATGATGGATAGATCACTGGGAACAATAGTCTCTTAAAACCCATGTAAAAATGACACATTTTTAACAATTTTTTTTCTTGATAATGAGGTCAGAGACTAATATTTCTTTTTCGTAAAAATTAGTGGGTTACATCAAGAATAGAGTCTAATCGCTGAAGCCACCTTAATTGTAAATTATTTAAAATGATATAATAATCATTAAATGTCTTACTTTAATTATGTCTTAATGTCTCACAAAGAATAATTTCAGAAAAAGTAATTTATGTATTGAGTTAGGGCTTATTAAAAAGAATAATTTACAGTTAAATTGTATACTTAATAAAGATATAAAAAATTTCAACATAAAAAAGGATAAAGTCAATAGTAGAGATGCATTTTTTTATTATTAACCTTATGTAATATTGTTTCAAATTTTCAATTACAATATTATGTATAATATTAATAATAATATGACAATGTATACAGGTTAGATACAATTTCTGTGTCTCATATGGAGTTCATGGTTTTCGCATCTTTTTTCTTTATAATTTTTCTCAATGTATTCTTTTATAAGTCGGTTGGTTTTTCCCTTAAATGTTAGCGCTTTATTTTCTTATTCTCATTCATTCCTCATATGCTCCGATCGGTGGCGCCCAATTGACGATCGAGACGTGTATTTTCGCTCGAATATAATAATATTCCTCGATGGACGCTTGCTCGCCACTTTACAGGCATTTATCAGTCGTATTGTAGTATATTTCTTCTGAACACAATGTTTTTACACATGACTTTAGGAAACTTATGTTATTTCAGCTGATACACACTCCAAAGATTTGTTACTCAATTTAGGCGTGATATTTCTAACGTCGCTGCATTAGTAAGTTACAATTAAATAATCAGCAATTTTCAGAAAAATGATAAATATGTACATATTAAAATTGCAATATTAGAATCTTTTGATTTAGAACTTTTGCACGCATTAAAAGTATATACTACAAGTCTTTAATATAGAGATGACAAAATTATAAAGACAACTGAAATAATTAATATGCAATCTTTTGGAGTATGTATCGCCGATCCTTATGCTATGTAATGTGTACAATTCTGTCATTTGCTAATTGGCTTAAATACTCAGTATTAAGGTCAACTGTTGTTGAGTGGCGAAAGTCACCGGAATTATCCAGGATCGTCCAGGAACGACGTGCATGTTGAAAATAGAAAAAGACAATTTTTTATAACTTTAACAATTATGAATTAATAACGGTTGAATATTTTTCGAAATTTGTTATTACTATAATGGGCTATTCACAAATAATCTTCCTAAGTGATATTTTTAAGATGCAATTAGTGAAAAATCAGTATGAAAAATATTAGTTTAAGGGCCAAATGCTTATTTTTAGTTATGTTAGAAGAACTAAAATTTAAATTGAAAAAAAAAAATAAAATAAAAAAAAATAATTAAGTTAATATTCTGTTAAACTGCATTGCTATCTTTATCTTTCAATGTATTTAGAAATCGATATTATAGTATCACTTAGGTCCTTTTTTTGAATTTGTTCAAATCCGTAAACGTAAATTAATGACAGAACTATGTTATTAATGACAAAAAAAAATTCGAACATTAATGATCGTCATGTGAAAAATTGAAATAAAGAACAAAATGCCTCAATGCATCGTCAAAGGTAATTCTGTACACAAAAGCTGTTACCACTATCTGTTTATATTTGTATATCGTTTTTATTTTATGCTTTTTTGATAAAAAAACATAGTTCGTATGTGACTTAAATCTCAATTTCTAAAGGTTTTCTTTAAAAATAAAGCTATTTTGGTCGAGTAAACCACACTGGCCTACCTCGATCGTGAAAACTTTCGTGTACAGAATCTAACAGAGAGACTTGGAAGAGGGTTTTTTTTGAAATCATACATTATCTATTTGTTTTATCGTTTCTTTTTGCCTCTTTAAAAAGAGCGTACTGATTTTTGCCGTTCCATAAAGATTATTTTCTATTCAACTTTTATTCTCTTATTTTATCTCTCATTGAGAATGCCAGAATTTATCACAGAAAACTCTGAGCATCGCTCACATAAGTCAAGAGACTTTTTTTATTCAAATGTATTCAACGTGTACCAGTTTTTTATATTCACTCGTTTCGCATGCTTAACTTCTATCTGTTTGGCTGCGGTAGATTCGATATTTACTTATTACAACTTTCAAAGGTCACCGTTGAGTTTAATAACCGATCTCAACACGAGGTAAAAAGTACATATTAGCACACGACGCAGATATCCAACAAAATTCACTGATCCTAGAAAGGCTTTCAACGGTCGTATACCTGACGTCACATGGAGGAGGGGTATAGAAATATACATTTACACGTCGTCGACACTGCGATATAAAAATATATAAATAACTTGAAAATCTGTTTGCACTCAACGGAATTCGTCGTTTACGAGCTAAATGATCGATTAAATTCTTTTTTATTCCAAGCCTTTTAACAAGCTGGATGAAATGCATTGGTTTTGCGTTTACAGTCGTCTCGAATACATCGACAGCCAAACCGATACGCGAACACGATATGAGAATGCGAGGAAAGACTCTCAACATTCCACTACTGCAAAAATTTGCTTTAAATTTTTCGTCGTTTTTAAAACTTGAAAATAATTAACTTTTAGTATGACTGTATGAAGCATGCTATTAAATAGGAAAATTACAAGAAATAAACCGTATTGTTTCAAGTAAATGAAAAACTACCTATTAAAAAAACTTTTTATTTTCGTTTACAGTATTTATTAGTTCCTTACACGTAAACTTTAAGCAAACATGATACAGCGATCGCTTTAACAGTCTTTATTTAAGTATTAAAAAAAGGAATTGCAGTTTTAAAGGATTGGCTGTGCAGTGAATGCATGAAAAAGATTTAATAAGTCGTTAGTGTTTTTTATAGCTATACTGTAAACGAAAATTTACCGCCAGTTTACCTTAATTACCACTTGTTCAGTCTACATTGTGAATGTTTTAACCAGTTTTAATATTTCTCTGTATTCCCGTACGTAATACATTTATGTATTAAAAAAAGCCATATCTAAAAAATTTGTGGAGCTCACTTTCGTTTCGCATTCCCTTGACCTTGTCAAGTTTAGTTCACTGAGGCTGAGCGAAGTTGGTATACAACGATAAAAAAGGGAAAAAGGAAAACGGCAAAAATCAATAACGACGTTGAGACCGCATGTATTTGTGATACGCATGTACTGTTTTATTACAAAGTACCTAGATTTTCATATGATTATATCATTCATGATGATTCTTAACGTTTACACTTCATCTTTCTTATCAATACTTTATGTATAAATATGTATTGTTAAGTCACGCAAAGACTCAAGTTTGTTTCAAGTCCCTGTAAGCAACAAACTGGAATTTGCTCCGCTCAGCGTGTTTTATGCACACATTCAACGCCTCGTCGAATTTCAAAGTAAATAAAAGAGTTAAATTTATATCTCTTTCCATCCTTTTTCGCCTTAGCACTTATTCGCTGTATTTCACACTCATACTCTCATTCTTTCATTCACTTTATCTGCACTTACAAATTAAGACCCTAAAGCTTCACTCATATTTGCATTCACCTAAACGTATTGTACAAAGAACGATCATTCATTTTTTACTGCGAATTCGCACTATGTACCTTTTACATTCGTCACATCGTGTATAAAACTCTATCGGAGTACATGATTACATTGTTTATCTGTTTTTTTCCTTCATTTAATGTAATAGTAATAGGTAATTATCACTTTTTTCCTCTCTAGGCCACACAGTTCATATGGTAAAAGTTATCCTTTGTCACGTTATCGACTAAATTTACTTTGCCTTTGCGATTTTTTCATTTAATTTTAATTAAATGTCTGTCGGGCAGGACCCAAAGAGGCCAGGCTGGGTTTCGCACACTAGGCCGTAATCCCCCACATACGTATGCTCTCGAACTGACGTGGTGCTCTCATTCTGCTTTCTCCACCTCCCGGCTTGATTTGCGTTATTGTTTCTCGTATACTACGCCGATCGGCACAACACTTCCTACATCTATACATATATATACACGCACGCACGCACACGCCGTACACACACACCCATCCACACACACACACACACACACACACGCCCACACACACACACACACACACACACATCCACACGTGTGCGTCTTCTTTATATACATATATATGTATGTAGGACCATTATATATATATACATATATTTTAGTATTAAATAATAAGCGAATAACATTTCGTGTACAACTCGTCCGGATCTGTTTGAATTCTTACTACTTGGTTCGCTAGTGCCAATCGACCTTTTGTTTTATTCGTCTATCCTCACGACGATCATGGAAGTTTATCTATAAACGCCTGAGACTGTTATTTAAAGGCATAAGAAAGGGGTAGAGGGAGTGAAATAGTGAGGAAGAACGAGAATAAGAGAGAAAAGGGGAGAGGGAGGGAGAGAGTAAACGCCCCTTTGGCTTCGTCTTCATTTTGTCTTTTCAGTTACGATCCTTCGTTGTTGTGATTGTCAGCCTTTTGCTTCTTCTTTATACACACATAAACACACTCATGCGCGTGTTTCGTCTAATGGAGTTATACGAGCGTATACAGTCGTCTCTTTCGTTACGATCTATTTAATGTGAGGGGGATGATGCATCGGGAGGTAAGAAAGCGACGATCAAGAGGCTCCTCTCCAAGGTCTACGATTCTGAACTTTGGCTAATTTGCCGCTGCTTCAATTGTTTTTGCGCGTTCGCTTGAATGATTAGTTGGTGTTTTCGATAAGGCCTAGTTGTTCGAAAGTCGTCTCGATATGAGTGGTGTGATCGTCTTGAAAAAAAATCGCTCGAAATCCGAAATCTCGGACGGCGCAAAAACCTTGAGCCTTTTAGATAAAGCACCACGTTATGTTGCCGGCATATTACAATGACACAAGGGCGAAGTTAACAAAGTATAAGAAAATGTAGAATAGTTTACGTATAAAATCGGCTGTATTCGGTTGAACAAAAGAGAAAGAAATCCAGACAGCGTGCGATGGCTCTTTCAGGCAGTAAAGCGTTGAGAAAGAGTTGAGCCAGATATTGCATGTTACTGCTAGAAGAAGGCATGGGTTACCTTCGGCCGCAGCCATTCGAGCGAACACTGCGAAAAAGCATCGAAAGAGCCGCCAGCTCGGCTTTTCGGAGCTGTTCCGACGCCTGAGGCCGGAGCTAGGGAGGATCAGTGGATGGCGACGGGGCTTTGCTGCACGCAGACCCCTACCATGGGACTGTCCTCCCGTTCGGCGTCGGCGCGCTGCTTGCCGCCGGCCACCACCACCTGCGAGGGCACGACCACCTGGCGGTGGCCGCCCTCGGGACCCGACCCGTAGCCCGTGTAGTTGTAGAAGCTCGGCTGCTGGTGGTGGTGGTGGTGGTGGTGGATGCCGGCCATCGGCGAGCCCATCATCGCCGCCGGCAGGTGGGGAATGCTAGGAAGAATCAGGCTGTTGTAGGAGCCGAGAGAGCTTTGTATGAGGGAGCCGCCGTCGATGGAGGCTGGCGCCGAGCTAGCGGGCGCCGAGCTCCCGCCCCCGGCGCTGCCGCTGCCGCTGCCCGTGCTTGAGGGGCCGGCCGTCGCCCGCCTGCCGCCCAGACCGAGCGAGTGCCGCGGTGAGGATTCGCACTCCATCGGTTGAAAGCTGCCGCCGAGGCTCTGGGGAGCCTGGAGCATGCCGCTGCTCCCGCTGCCGCTGCCGCCACCGACTCCGCTGCTGCTGCTGCCCTGTCCGGGCATGCTAACCAGTCCTGGAGAAGAATTAAACGCTACGGATTAGTGAGCTTGTCCGCTAGTAGCCCGACGGACAACACTTCTTTAGCTTATGCGACAACCATTAGAAACTCGTGGACCAAACCAGTTGCTTACTCAACTTCAAACTGCTTTCTTCCAACAAGTTGCTCGAAGCTCACACAAGAAGAATTATTTCATCCGTCAGGGTAGTGCAATTACTAAAAAGTAGTGAACATGAGGGCCTTTGAAATGGGGTTGCTATGACTAATTCTAAGAAAGAGAAACAACAATGATTTCACCCACGAAAAAACCGAGCCAAGGTTATGGAGAACGATGTGATGTGATTTTTGTGTGTGTGTGTGTGTGTGTGTGTGTGTGTGGGTGTGTGGGTGTGGGTGTGTTTGCGCGCGTGAGCTTATGGGAAACTACGGGTTGAGAGATCAAAATTGTCACTCTAAGCTATACTGACGTTGTCATCATCACAGCTGTACGAATATATTCACTTTTTCCAGAATTGTTTTCATACGCGGTAGAGACGATTCTTTTTTAAGGTTGTACTGCCTATAAGGTCCCTGCCAAAAGTTTGTGAAGTCGATAAATTGATATAATTAATTATATGCGATAATTGACCACATTTAAATTCTTGTGGGTGATTCAGGAGTATAATAAGAATATAATAAGCTTTGAAAATTGAATATCAAATAAAAATTGACAAAGTTCTGCTATTTTTTATAGTTACAAAAGCAGAGTCATTGATTAAATTTTTAATACTACAAACAACAAAGTGCCAAACTTATAATTTTCATTCTATTTTTAATTTTTAAAGCTTATAATATTCCTATCGTCATTTGTAATCGATCTGGAGCATTGAAAATCGACTATTTATCCTACATAATTTGTTTATCGAATTCACAAACTTTTGGCAGGGACCTTATAACCAGTACAACCTTAGCAGGAATATGGCATATAAGATGACTTAAAATGCGATAAATAGAATTGAACAAAGAAGTACATCAAAAATAGCAAGAAAATTGCCTCTTCATTAGTGAAAAAAACTATTACAGTAATAATGAAATAAACAAACAACTAAAACTCTTTAATACATGACATTAAAAATTTTAATAATTTTCAATATATGAGATTTTATATAAGATATGCGATATAGATATTTGAAATAATTTAAAAATAAACAATATCTTGTGTGCTCATTTCTTCTATTATTTAAACACAAAAAGCTCGAGAAAACAATCGCAGAAAACTTTGTGATATGCCGAGGAAGATTAACCTTTTGAGAACGCAATACTCATCCAAGACCTTGTCGATTCCATGCCATACGTACATTTAATAAGTATATTGAAAGAATTTTTCTTAAAAAAGGTTGATTCTAAGAAACCCGTGCTCGTCAAATAATCAAATGGAAAATTGAGCGCATACGTTTTCTTTGTGCAAACTTCTTTTAAAACATGCTTGATAGATTGTAAGATTATTATAGGAAAAAAGTAGAAGGATTTATCTTTTTTTTATCCCAGCAAGGTATATACATGTTTTTTTGTGCCACAATAAATGGCTTTAACGTGTTTCAATGCCTATGCATGCATTTCGACCACCTTGATTGATCATTAAACATTAATTTTTAGTGTAAATTTTGAAATGTACTATTAAATTATTTCTCTGATTTCTATACATTTTTGTCTGAGATGCATAAATATTAATGTATATTTGCTGTGTCAACTGAACAGAGAAATTCACCATACCATGATTAAAATCGAATCAGCTTACGCTAAAATTCAATACAAGCGGCTACAGTCATGCGTAAATAAAGAATAGAAAAGCAATAATTAAAATCTACGCTTGAGGGGAGCAAATCAAAAGTTAATTTCTGAAAAAAATATTGAAGTTAATCAAGGAAAAACATGTAAACAATTTTCTGTTTATTTAAGAAAAAAACTTTTTCCATCTGAAAGTGTTGTAATTAAGATCAGTTATATTCAAATAAACGTTAGTTACGCAAGCAAGAAAGTAAGTGTAAAAACAATTTTGAATGAATTTCTACGTCGTACATTATTCTTAACGCAATTATCACCAAATTAACTTGAAATTTCAAGGGTATTGTCTCGCCTTTTTAATAAGAATATTGAAAGAGTCCAAAGATTTTTTTTTTTACACCATTTTTCTGCAGTATCTAAAATTTAGAATACAAGATAAAAGACTAAAAAGTTTCTTTGAATTTCTTCAAGATTCCACTTATTCAAAAAACGAAAATTATGAGATTTCCTTAAAATTTCAAGTCAATAATACGACAATCATACTTAAAATTATGCATGGTTAGAAAATTCATAAAGATTATCTTTGCACTTCTTGTCTCTATGATTAATTTGAATAAAAATGAGCTTAATCACAACAATTATAGATGGAAAAACTTCATTCTTAAATAAATAGAAAACTATTACCATATTCCTTTTATCTAATTAACTTCTTTATTTTTGTTTGAGGATTTAACATTGACTTGCCCTCTCCAAGGAATAAGTTTTTATTTTAAGTTAATAAAGCCTATATTTTAAACTTATTCTATGATACAATTTACATTAGTAGATCAGTTTTGTTGAAAAGTAGAGTCAGAGTTTCATTATTTTCTATGTTGAAATATTACTTGACAACATTTATGGAAAAATCTACTTGGAGCAAACCTTAAAGCCAAGCTCTGGGCAAAAATTAATGATTTGATCCATCTCTCAGCATTTAAAGTTTCCTTGATAAAATATTCGAGTTTCAAGCAAGGCTTCGCACAATACATCCGAGGCCAGAAGGATAAAAAAGAAATTCATCTCGGGGTATATTGTTAGTTGTTCAGCAATTAAGGATTTGTTTGTTAGATAGAACTTACTTATGTTAGTAAGTAAGATTAGGGTTGGGGCCTAGGACAGGTCGTCGCCGCCCCGCGGATACGACAGTCATCGAGCCACGTACTGTCCCCCCATCATATCTACGGGCAACAACAACAACAAGAATCGTTTAGTTTGTGCAGAAAATAAACAATTAAAATAAGAAAACAAAAACAACAAAATATTATAATTCTGCTCGCCGACAAGTAAAACTAACGATCTACATTGCGGCGTGCTGTTAAAAAGGAAAAAGAACAAAAAAACCTTATAAGCAGGAGAAGATACAAATACAAGAGAGGATCGAGTGTTGCTTTTTAATTTCTAATGCATTCACTGCAGTTTCGTTCATAGGTATAACATTAGATCCTCCTTAAAAAAATAAATAGCTGCATGAAAATAAAGTATATCGAAGTGATAGAGAAGAATAAAAAATAATCATTGCAAACTCGACAACTAGCGAAAACAGTTGTTAAGAGTAAAACCTCTTACTTTCTGCACAAAACGAAACTTTCAACCTCAGATAGCCAGTTGCTGAGCAGATTATGATAAGGATTTTCATCAATCACATTTTCACGCAATAAATACAGATTAAAAGAAAATAACGTTTTTTTTTTTTTTTTTTTTTTTTTATTTCAATCTAGTCTGAGTTTGCCAGGCTCATTTAAAAGAGTAAATATTATATTTTTTTCGTGATTAAATTGTAATTGCAGATTTTGTTCAGTAAAAAAAAAGAAAAAAAAATCATAATTTGAATTAAGCTAGAGTATTGATTATTATCTTTCTTGCTCATATGGCCATAAAGAAACAGAAAGGTAAGATTATTGATGAATAATGGATGATAAGTGATATTAAGCACATAGAGACAGTTCTTTTCAAGTAAATGTGTTGGTCTCTAAAAATAAAAATCCATAAATGATTACGGCATATGTAGACACTGCAAGAGCAATATAACTCCAATTGGTCATTAGAAGCAAGAGCTATTGAAAGATATGCATTACGTTGCTTTCTACGAAAATAAACCGTAATTCGAGTACGCGTAAGAGTGCCGAGCGTCTGACCTGCTGAATAAAGCCAATGGGAAGGCAATAGATATGGACTCTTGCGAATAGACAGCAGCGCGTGATCTCGCAGGTTTATTTTGATAGAAGGAGTTTATCGAAAATAAAAAGGTGGGCAAAGGTGGAGAAAGCAGGCGTACCGTGGTCCTGGCTCATCGACACGACCGCCGGACTGGTGTTGGCACTATTGGCAGCGGCGATATTCGTGTTGGTCCCCTCGTCGGCCGTCCTCTTGAAAAAGTTGTGCTGCAGCGCGTAGTAAGGCGTGACCCGTGTCTTAGGATCGAAGTCCAGCATCCTCAGTATCAGGTCCTTGAATTTGAGGTAGTCGGAGATGGAGTGACCAGGCTCGCCGTGCCTCCTGCCCCCGGGGCCGCCCGTCTCGACGCCTAGGATATCGTGCAACCGCCTCGTGCCCGGCAGCTTGTACTTCTTGCCTTCCTTGGATTTCTTCAGCACGTACGAGCCGTCCGTGGGGACTTTATCAAAGTACTTCCGCGCCTTGTGCGCTTGGTCCAGTATGTGCTTAGGCGGCATGCCCAGCACTTCAACAATCTTATTCATTTGGTCAACCTGCCAAGATAAATCCATTAAATGCAGGCAAATCGTGTGCGCTTTGCAACGCGCTCAGATATCCGCTTACCTCGTTGGCTCCGCTAAATAAAGGCTCCCCTGTATGCATTTCTACTAAAATACAACCGAGACTCCACATGTCTATCGCGAGGTCGTACGGTATACCCAGCAAGACTTCGGGTGATCGATAAAATCTAGACTGGATGTACTGGTATATCTGAAAAAGCGTTATCAGTAATAAGTTGAGCTAGTTGATATGGCTTTCTTTTCAAATGAGCTTACCCTCTGTCCAAGTTGACACGAACTGCCAAAATCGACTATTTTTATTGCGCTTCGCTTGGGATTGCACAGAAGGATGTTTTCAGGCTTCAGATCACAGTGAATGATGTTCAATTCCGGCGTGGACAGGAACAGTAGGGCAGTGCACAGTTGCTGTGCGAACTTTCTCGTCAGGTTCAACGACACCCCTCGGAAATTCGTATTTCTAAGTAAATCGTAGAGGTTGTACGACAGCAGCTCGAATACCAAACACAAATGGTTCCGCCACATAAAATGCCTCTTGAGTTTAACTGGAATTTTAAACATTTCAAACGTCTAATAAAATTCAACTACCCGCTCAAATTTCATGCCCAAAACCTTACCTATATAATACTTGTTCTCGGTATCCGCTCTATTCATCATTTCCAATAACCTAACTTCGATTTGCGCTTGATTTAGGAAGGGTTTTTTGTTCTTGATGATTTTTATTGCCACCTGAGTTTGCTCTTCGTGATCGTATGCTTTCACTACTTGGCCAAAACTACCTTTTCCTGTGAATCAAGCATTATATTTAAATAATTGTTTTATTCCCTGAGACATATAAGCAATAATGCACTCACCTATTAACGAATCGATCTCGTACCGATCGAGGAACTTCTCCCCATTCTTGATAATATAGTCGTGGTTGTCGTCGTCCCATCCGTCGTTGTAGAGCTTTCTCTCCTTTTTGTGTGAGCCATCCTCGCCCTGCATCTGTTGCGCTCTCCTCTTCTTTTTGGCATAGTATACCTTGAATTTAAGAAAAAACAGAACCAATCATTAGCCAATTATTCATGGGGTACTTGATAAAAAAATTCTTAAGTAAATCTTTTCAATGTTTTTTTTCTCCATTTCATATCTCTAATTAAACATTAAAACAAATAAACTAAAGCATTTGAAGATTTATTAAATTGAAAATTAGCATAAGAAGCATATGGAGTTCTTCACCTTTGGAAAGAACCTTTTGGAAACTTAAGAGAGATCTTCGATACATCATGAAGGCTCTGACACACTTTGAATATGTACGCAAGACTGATAATAAAATGGAGGAATAGCCACACATACACACAAAAATAAATAAATAATCCCCCCCCCTCCATCTCTTGCGCACACTTTTGCTGCAGCCACCGTCTCGGCATCCTTCCCTCTCGAGCGCGGCAATCGCATATTCCTCTCGGGAACAGCAACGTGTGGCGCTGCCGCCTGCCTGTACGCGTGATAAGAATTGCGCGCGCGCACCAGGAGAGACAGAGATTAACAGAAACGGAGTGAGCGAGAGAGCGCAACGGCTCTTTCGAGGTCATTGACACTGCCGAGAGCAGCCCCAGGGCTCTCTCGCCAACTTCCCCTCCTTTGCTCACCCTCTCTCGCGCGCGCGCTCACCCCCTCGCGTGCGGCTTGGCGCTGCTGCTGCTAGATCTCCCCCCTCTGTCTCTCTATCTCTCTCTCTCTCTCTCTCTCTCCGTCTGTCTCGCAGTGTCTATCACTTTTTCTGTCTTTGTCGTGCGCGCTCCGCTGTTATACCTGCTTGAACTTCGTCTCTGTCAGAACAGTCTTGTTTTCTACTTCTACTTCTGTCCTTTTCCCTTCTGCCTTTCTTTTCCCTCTTTTTTCCCCAATTGTCACTTTCTGTATGTGCGTACGATTTTCCCTCCCCACCACCATTTCTATTCTTATTTTACATTCATTCAGTTTACTTTCATTTACAACATTTCTTCTGTCTACTATCAAAACATTACGTTCGATTTCAATGTCTTCAGTTCTTAGTACAAAACATTTTTACAATTATCGTACATATTTAGCTCGGGCGTGAGCCTGAGACGTCCATGGATCCATCAAGATTTTTTTTATGAATTTTTGTTATCCCTTCAATCGCTTAAGAAATTATTTATTAACAAAATTGTTAAAAATTTTGCAGACTATTCTCAGTCATTTTCTGATAAAAACGTCCTATAGCGATTTTTGCTCAGATGCGCAATTTACGAGAAAAAAATTCTCAAATTTTTTTTTTAGTTTTTGATATTTATTTATAACAATTTTATTCATAAATGATTTCTCGACCACTTTGGCGTAAAACGCCTTACAGATTCGGATTCAGGGAAAACACATAAGAAAAACCTTGGTGAATCCGTGGACCTCTCAGGCCCATGGCCACCTCTATGCTGCCTCCGGACTATGGATTTTTATTAATTCTATGGTTGTATCAGAAACCTAAATTAAAAAAAAAAAAAAACAACAACAATTTTTCTTTTGATTTTTGTGCTATAAAAGTATCTACCTATTGTAGCACTTTTCAATATTCGTATAATGCGCATGCTGCTTAGTTTTTGCTATAGCAGTCATTGGATTTATATACGGTAAAGGAGAAAATCTCGATTAGAACAAGGCCAGTGTTGTGACGTTAATCCGTCGGTAACCAAGTGGAAATAGACTGGACGCTAATATAAAAACCTTAATTAAGTGAGCTTATGTAGTTTTGCTTCAATTTCTTCAGTTTTTTAAGACAATCTTTAGGTTGCCGACTGAGGTTTAAATTTGGAGTCATGTCAAGCTCCTAATACTCAGATACTTTGATTTATTTATAGCTTAGCATTGTCCAACTCATTTCCCGTTTGAGTAATAAGGCTCGAAAATGTAAATAGTGAAAGTGGAGAATATTTCTGTAAATAATATCTGATAAATTTACATTACTGTTAGCTATATCTGAACGTAAACTTTCTGTCACAGTTGCAGTCAAATAACAAATATTATATGAATTTGATATATTATATTTCGATACAAGTGCAAAAGTGTTGATTATAGCACAAGTGTGAGGTTTGTCGTCCGGACGGAGCGAGGGTGACAATCACACGAGTGTAGAATCATCTTTCACACGCGTACAGAACGATATTTTTTTTATGCAGGGAACGTAGAAATGATTTTAAAAATTTACAGAATATGTAAAATCGCATTTTACGCACACTTTATCGAAAAATGACAATTTTTTTTTCTAACGTATATTAGTGCACCAATACAGTGAAAAAAAAACAGTTAATACTTTAGCCTCTATAACATAGCGTTACATAGCGATTACTCTTCTCAGATGGAATCTAAGAGATGTTATTTGACATTCAGTAGTAAGATTAGATGAATGTCTAATACTAATATCTAAGACAGATTTAAAACGGTTTTACGAACGCAAAAACTACTGTACTCCAATAGTAGATTATGCACCTAGGAAGTAAAAGTAAAGAATGTCTCAGATCGCATATAATTATAGTCCGAGTTCCTGAGGGATTCTTTACTTACTCCCGTGGTGCATATACTAATTTTCTCCACGAGGAGCGTAAAATGCGTAGGCTGTTT
>UXGD01005211.1:0-15041 GCA_900474315.1 Torymus auratus
TTATTGGAATTGGCCCTCACGAGGATCCACATATTTGCAATCTTAATTCAACATGGAGGGTGCCACTCATCACTATATAAGAATTAAAATTTCAATCGTTAAGTAAACCGGCCTTCAATTAAGAATTAAAATTTCAATCGTTAAGTAAACCGGGCTTCAATTAAGAATTACAATTTCAATTGTTACTTAATATTTTTCAGCAAAATCGTTTATACTTACGAATTTACATTCAAGTAGATTCTATTTTGATATATTTAACAAAACAAAACCCGTCAAAGCAACAAGAGAGCGGCGCTGACACGCGTGCGAGTGCGGGGGAAGGACGGTAGGGCTGGCAGACTAGAGAGCGGGTCGCGACGCTGTGCGGACCCGAAAAGAGCGAGAGACAGAAAAACAGTTTTTGTACCTGGCGAGCGAAAAATACCGTGACCGTGTTAAGCCATATTTTTGTGTTAAACAGGAAAATAAAGTTGAAAGTGTTTATTGGTAATAAACCCGAACCGTATTCATTTAGCGAGAACCCTTTCCCGTTAAAAATTCTGAACAGGTACTATCTTGTTTTCGCAATGAAAACAAGATAGTACCTCCTAGACTTAAAATCGAGTTTTCTTAACTATTTATTGCTCCGACGGCGAGTTTTTTTGTAACATATATCAAAAAGGGACCTAGTTGAATGCAAATGCCTAAGTATGAACGATTCTGCTGTCAAAAGAAAGCCGGAAACGCGATTTTAGGTCTAGGAGGTACTATTTTGTTTTCACCCGCGTGAAAATATAATATGAGATCTTACATGACATCTATATGAGTTCTCATATGAGATTCTTATACGAATTTCAGACATTATATCTCAAGTGAGATCTCATATGAGACCTCATCTGCAATTTTCATTAGTTAATAAATAATTTATTTTTAATATTTATTTTTTATAATAAATATTATATTTTATTGAATATTTAGAAATAGAATGAAATAAAATATTAATATTATTAAAATGTATTGATAAAACAGTAATGCTCTTTTTTAAGATTCATTAAAATATATTGTTTATTGATACTTTTACATTAACAATAAATTATTTATTAATTAATTAAAATTGCAGAGACATTAGATCTCATATGAGATTTTACATGAGATCTAAGGCCTGAAATTTTTTTATTAATTATAAAATTGCAGATGAGATCTCATATGAGATCTCACATGAAATATAATGTTTGAAATTCGTATAAGGATCTCATATGAGATCTCATATGAGAACTCATATAGATCTCATATGAAATCTATACGAGACCTCAATTACAATCTCATATGAGAACTCATATAGATCTCATATGAAATCTATACGAGACCTCAATTACAACCTCATATGAGATCTCATATTATATTTTCACGCGGGATTTTACTATTGCACTTACGATTTTCTAAAGGCAATAAAAATGCTATAAAAATCGACTTGTATATTCTTCGTACAGCGATCGCGAGCTACTTCAATGAAGACGATCCGACGTTCAAAGCTATGCTGAAAGAGAGAATGGAAAAGAAGTACCCGTTTTATTTGGATAAGCTTGACGCTCGGGTTAAAGGGAACGATGGTTTCTTCTTTAATGGCAAGGTAATTTGTAGTCGATTAAAAAGTAATTATTTAAATTATCCGCTTTTTATAATGGATGAATAAGGCACTATTATTGTTTCAGATTACGTGGGCGGATATTTATTATGCAGGAATAAGCGAAATAATGACAAATGTTCTGGGACAAGATGTCAATGAGAATCATTCCAATTTGAAGAAACTGGTTGAAAAAGTCCGCAGTTTTGATAAAATCAAAGGATATCTCGAGAAACGACCCAAGACAGACCTTTAATTCCATAATTTTTAAAATTATGTAAAAAATGTTATTATACGGTTAAATATATAATATTATGTATCCACGCTTTTATTGCGGTAGAAATGAAATTCGTCTTGTTACGATTTGCTTTTGTATAGTCACTCAACTTTTTAATATCCTTTACAAAAATATTTTTTTTTATGAAAAATGTGTTTAAATTCATAAAAAATTGTGATACCTTTATATTTTAATTATAAATAAATAATTTTTGAAAAAATTAAAATAATTTTTTATCTGAAAGCGAAATATTTGATAATGTTTTACTTAATAAAGATTTTTTATTATCTCCGATTCCAAAATCATTTTTGAACCGTAAAAATTTTTACTTCTATGTTGTGGCATACATTTTTCTTTGTTTACAGGGAAACACTGTATTCTCATAACGTTGTTAAGATCGTAAAGTACTTTATTATTTGAAAATATAATTTTACTATTTTTTCAATTCTTTCTATATTAAAAATATTCTAAATATTTATTTTTTATGAATAATTTAATCCCCCACTACCTGGATCACTGCATATATATAGTCTATGGACAACAAAGATGGCGATAGCGCGTTTATTTCTGTAATTTCGCATTATTGTAGTGGCAACATTGCTGTTCAAAGAACCGCCAGACCGCCACCCGCCAGCCCGCCACTCGCCAGGCCGTCACTTGTCTTGTCACTCGCTACTGTAGCAGCAAACAACATCGAAAGAAGTAAGTTATTTTTTACTTTTCGCATTATTATATGAATGAAAAATATTACTTTTGTTGATTAGTTATGTGTACTTTAATCTTAAACATTCTAAAAAAGTACGGACGCATGTTAGTACAAAGAAATATCGCGATTTTTCAGACGAGATTGGAGTGTGAATGGCGCGTAAGCTGCCGTTAGAATTTCGATTTTCTTAATATTTCCATTTGATTAGCTATAATTGTGACTTTAATTAGTAGTGAATAGTAAACCCTATAAAGTGTACTGGGCTTAAAGAATTGTAAAATAATTTTTTGATCGTTAGTTCTTGCAAGAACTTTATTTGAAGGAATACATTTGTATGTCTGCCTCTGCAATGAACAACTTTTTCTAATTTTATTTCTCGACTATTATATTTCAAAATCGTAATTTTTAGTATTTTATATGACTATATTTTGAATAATATAAAACATAATTTTATCAATTTTTCAGTAGTCTGCTACAGTAGGCATTGCAAGATAATTCAGAACCATGGAAGGTGAGAGTAGCTGCACCGTGACGTGTGCCACTATTGTGGAGTGGACAAATGCTGAAGGTTCAACCATAAGAAAAGTTAATTATCGATCAGCTATTTCACGTCTTATAAGAAACAATCTTCGACACATACTTGTTGAAGTTCGAAGTGAGAAAGCCAGTAGCAGCATCAAGATACATTTGCGAGATATTTCAGTATTCAATAGATTCATGCATGAAGGAAAAGCTTCAATAAAATTCAAATCAGAGAACTGTACAATCTATTTCTCTAACGCACCAGCTTCTCAACTTATAAATTTTTTGAAAACTATTTTTATCAAGATTAGTGGGCAGGAAGGTGAAGCACCTATGAAAAATCCTCTTAAGGAAAAATTATTGGGAAATGCTGGATGTGTAGAGGATATTAGTCCTGTAACAGCTGCTGAATTCAACAAAGCAAAAGATAAAGCATCTGCAATTTCTCGTGCTACTATTACAACTCCATCACCAACAAATATTCGTAAAAGGAAACTTGGTTCTGAAAACAGTACCACTACTACGCCAAAGATTCCAAGAGCAAAAAAATTATTTGCTAATCCAACAGTAGGTGAAATGACAGAAGAGCAATCGAAAATTTTAGAATGTATTATGGGTGGAAAAAATGTTTTTTTTACTGGCAGTGCTGGCACTGGTAAATCATTTCTTCTAAAGAAAATAATTGCTGCCTTGCCCCCTGATGTGACAATGGCTACAGCAAGTACTGGGGTTGCTGCTTGTCACATTGGTGGAATAACTTTACATCAATTTGCTGGTATAGGTTTGGGCACTGCAACAATGGAAAGGTGTAAGCAAATGGTTTCAAAGTCTGCAGCAGGTACTATTTGGAGAAAGACAAAACATTTAATTATTGACGAAATTTCTATGGTGGATGGAGACTTTTTTGATAAAATAGAATCTATAGCTAGATTTGTGAAAAATAGTGAGAAGCCTTTTGGTGGAATTCAATTGATCTTATGTGGGGATTTTTTCCAATTACCACCTGTTTCTAAAAGAGATGAGAAAGCAAAATTCTGTTTTCAAAGTGATGCCTGGCCAAAATGTATTCAACTCAATTTTGAACTAAGAACTGTTCATCGTCAAACAGACCCTAAATTTATTAACGTTTTGAATAGATTAAGAATAGGACAAGTCACAGATGAAATAACTCAAATTCTAAAAAATACCACCAAGCAAAAAATTGAAACAGAAGGTATTTTGGCCACAAGATTGTGTTCTCATGTAAATGAAGCAAATGAGATTAATGAATCTCAATTGAACAAATTGACTGGTATTACTAAGACCTATATAGCTCAAGATTCAGACCAATCCATGACAAAAACCTTAGATCACCAGTTACCAGTACCAGGCAAACTACTTTTAAAAGTAGGAGCTCAAGTGATGTTATTGAAAAATCTTAGTATAAGTGCAGGACATGTAAATGGAGCTAGAGGAGTCGTTGTTAAATTTGAGGATGATCTGCCAGTTGTTCATTTTAGGACAGGCAGTAACTACACAGCAAAAATGGAAAAATGGAGTATCAAGACTGCTGGGGGAGCTGTTGTGTATAGAAAACAGATACCACTGAAACTTGCATGGGCCTTCTCTATACATAAAAGTCAAGGTCTAACTTTGGACTGTGTCGAAATGAGTCTTGCTAGAGTCTTCGATGCTGGACAAGCATATGTAGCTCTATCAAGAGCTCAAAGCTTACAAAGTCTTAGAGTTTTAGATTTCAGTGCTGAACAAGTATGGGCTAATAAAGATGTACTCAATTTCTACAGGAGATTCAGAAGACAACTTGAACAAATGCAAATAGTTCCACTAGGAAAAAAATCTAAATTTGGTTAATTTTTAAGAGTTTTAACAATTTTAGAACAATTATATAAATTATTTAAAAAACTAAAGTGATTAGCAAAAATATATCTATATACATATGTAAATACACTATTTTATATGAATATTATCTCAAAACCAATAAAACAATTTCGAATATTTTACATTCCGCAATATTTGTCAAAACAGTTATTCTTTTATCATTTTTTCTATTTGAAACTACCTAACTAAAATATTAGTATTATTTAATTAACTTTTATAAAATTTGTGTATAACATATGTGTATTATTATATCGGTAAGGAAGATATAGTATTTTATTCCTGACTCCACCATTATGGCCACTTGACCCGAAAAGCGGGACAAAAGTAGCACCGTCAGCATCGCAGCCTATTTAAAAATTTGTCTCGTACTCATAAGTCTCACTTTTCCAAGTCAAACAAAGTGGTCACAGTTGAGTCGGGAATAAAGTTTTATATGCAACACATGGTAAAGTCGATTATTTCTTCGGTTGATATTCGACCGAGCGAAGCAAGGGTATCAGTAAACCCACCCGTGGAAAGAATCTGCGACATTACTTGATTGTTGTATAATATACTATATTACTCGACCATTATACATAAATTTAATATATTAAACTACTTTTTATAATATAGTCTAATAACTTTTAAAACATTGAGCAATTGAATATTTTTGTAAATTGTATGAAAATATAGTGAGATTAATATTTAAAAATTTGTTCTGTGAATATTCGATAGAGAAATATCTAGGATCAATGCACCAGGGAATGACCAATTAAGGATTTGTCTGATTATAAATAGATATTTTTAATATTTATAGATTAATTAAAAAAAAAATAAGCAGTAAATATTGATTCCACGATACTTGAACTTTCTAATAAAGATCAATTATTTTTCCAAAAATGTATAAATGTAAAATTAATTAAAAAGCATAGATAATAGATTATGCAAAGATACCAGTGAATGACCATCCCCCATATTTACAATTTAAGGCATAATATTTTATGTTGAACATGAAATTCTAAAAGAACTGCTGAAAATCTTCAAGCTTAGGCATTTTAAAATACGAAAAAAAATTCGTTTTTTATAGTTTTCAACTTAGTGGACATATACTGGTGACTGGCCATTTACTGGTGCAAAGTAGCCCTCCCAGAGTTTAAAAATGTTAACAATTTATACCTGTATATAAAAAAAACGCAATGTCAAATTTTATATTCAAAAATATTCATATTATTTTTGTATACCATATTATTATTATCTACCTACTGGAAATCGTTGCAATTTCAAATAAACGTGAACATAAGAAATTATGTAATCTGAAAAAAATATATATAATAATTTATTTCTTAATACCAATAAATAAATACAAATACAAATAAACAATAAATCGAACTTCAACAATCTTCAACTTTTATCTCGATCGGTGGTATATAGCGCCAGGTGTGTCCGGCATTAGCGAGCTCCGAGCACATAGCTGGATCTACAGTCGACTCTCGACTACTGCACTGAATATCAATTTTATACTGACCAGCAGTAAGAAAAACAACGCGACACTCGTGATACGCGCGTCCAGATTCCTGTAACTGTTTAAAAAAAATTGTTATTACCTAAATCAATTAAAAAAAAAAAAAAAAAAAATTACTCGATCTTATAATTTTGAACTTACAGTTGGGAGCATAACTTTGTTCGCTCCGGCTATGGAAACTCTTGTATCAAGCCTATAATTATTTACACCGTTGTGATGATCTTGGTAGAGATTAATCGATAAAGTTAGATTCCGCAGCGGATTTTCTAAAGCATTAGATACGCCTACCCCTACGCTGACGCAATCCCCCAAGCCGCACGTCACTTCGTCTTGCGCTTTGAAAATCGCATCGTTTATTGTAACTTCTAAAAATTTAATATACTAATGATTTACTCCATTTTCATTGAAATTGATACAACTTTTCATCGAATTTTTACGCACCCCACTGCAATGGACTCATTCTCACAAGATCCAACATATCTTGCGTTAGAGTTAATCCCGACAAAGTTGCTATACCTGTTGATTCAGTTCCTAGCAATTGCCACTTCAATTCGGCTAAAGATGCTATGTGATCGGCACATATTTTTTGCAAATCGTTGTTTCCCGGTCCATTTGTCTAAAATTAAAATTAATTAAATAAATAAATGCATGCATGTTTCACTCGCGATTACTATTTTTATAATAAAATTAAACTCACTATGGATAATTTGTTTAAAGGACACCGGTCAACTGGAATCGGTATTCTGCACGACTCACGGCCTTCCATGTAAATGCATTTACTTTGCGTATAATGCAGTTCCATCTCGTGATTCGTCATATTCGTTACATCCAAAACAAGATAAAACTGCGTGGGTCTACAAAAACCAAACAAATTAATTTTTTTAAGACATCATAGCTTTTCCTGTTATTGACGTACGTTTCTGCTGGCAGTACGTCCCAGCTCGTAACTTGCACGCTCGGCAGCATCTCGATCGTGATGAACACCGACGAAATTCGGCAGTAACCGACAGCCAAGCCAGCGCTCCCAGAGAACTTGATTTTTAACTGTCCCTCGACGATGTTCGACGCGTGCAATGGCATAGCGAGTTTCGATAATCTTGTGCTAGCCAACGAATTTGACGAATTTGTGCTAGTTGCCGAACGGAACGACGACGTTAATTCGGATGCTCGCTTGGTATGATGTGACGGTGAACTTAGGCGCGAAGGTAGAGAACTTGGACCCGAGTGCGACATCAGGCTGTTTGGTTGGCTCTGATACGTGCTTGTGGTATCGGCTGTAAAAATTATTTTGTCAAAGATTTTTTTTTAATTCAACGATTTTTGGTTTGTTTTTGATTTTAAAGATACCATGTTGCGATGATTGCGGTACGACGAAGTCCATTGCCGCATACATGTACAAGGTAACACTAGCGCTGGCTTGAGGTTGCAAGGGTAATTGAGTTAAGAGATTTTCGTCGCTCCACTTGAACACTTTACCCTCAGTCAAACTGTCTAAAGTTGATTGCACTGAAATCTCTACCATTTCAATGGGCACGTTGCTCACGTTTGTGATTGTTATCGTGCATTCAGCGCTGTGAAATTTTTTATAAATGTTTCATATTTGAAAAGAGTATTTACAATAATCAAAATTAAAATTTATCTATTGTATTCTGATTGATTTTAATTAATCGGATGCTTTTTAATTTAAACGGGGTCAGTATGGTAATAATTAAAATAATAATATTTATCTATAAATATTTAGCTATATGAAAATTGCTCATTGTTTCAAGATTTTCCCAGAGGTTGCATCAAAGATTACCTTTACTTCCTTGCATATTAATGGTCAATAAGCTTGAAAATACTAATTTATCAAGGTACATCAATTGTTTTCTTATAAAATGAATCATTAATTAAATTTGACATCAGTCATTCTTCAGTCAATGAGAACAACGATACAAATAACAAAATGTTAATTTCTTGAACACAGTTGAAAAGATTTTCTGAAATTTCATACCTTTCCCCGCCATACAACGTTATGCTGGCACTAGTGACGATATTCTCTCCAGAACTAAAGCTCGCCGTCCTCGGCAGACTCGTCTCTACGTTAATCCTTGGCAGCGCAGGCACCACTTCCACAGTATACAATGGATGCGGCATAGTATCCATATGCCTCAGCCTGCAGTTCGACTTCACTCCCAAACAATGCGTACTAAAACCCAAAATCTCTAAATCGCCTACTTCCCTCGGCGTTCCAGCCAGTGTTACTGCGATTGTACTGGACTCGGCAGGCAGAGTGATACTTTCGGGTATGGACTCGAAGACGACGCCGTTTGTGAGTAGCCGCATGTTGGAGACGTGGAGCTCGAAAGGCAGTGGGTTGACGAGCTGCATCGACACCTCGCATATGTCGCCATCCACCCAGAGATAGTCGACCTTACTTTTCGAGCCGGCCTTGCGCTCGAGTGAGCCAAAGTTGATGGGTGTGAAAAGGAACGGGCCGTGGTCTTCTTTGACGAGTTCGACTTTTTGAGGTTGCAGGTGGGGTTGGAGGTTCTTGAGCGCGAAGGATTTTGTGCGAGGAATGTTCATGAGGTTCGCGGGTGGAATAACTGTGCCGGAGTCTAGAACCTATAGAGTAATGGATGATAATAGACTTTGTTTTAACAAATACATTATTTATTTACTGCTAGTAGTTTCTTAGACTTACTAGAGGAACTGGTGCGCCTTCACACTGTTGAGACACTGCTTGCAGTTGTAGTGCTGCATCTTTTCGTTCGGTAGGTGAAAGATAGTTGTACATAGTTTGTAAGAGAAACGTTAGATGCCTGGTGGCCAATGCTGGGTTGCCCATACGGTTTGCTGCAGCTACTAACTCATTCAACAAATGAATTTGAATTAATGGCCATCCTTTTCTACTCTCATATGCCATTTCCACTGGGTCAAGGGATAGCTTAAAACCAGAAGTAGCTTGCAGTAGCAAATTGTAACATTGCTGCCAATCAGGGTTCGGATTGTACTGTGAAACGTGTCGCGAAGCTGCGTGTCTCAAACAGAAAGAGGCCTTCCTTGTGTATCCAAATGAGGTATAGAGTTCTGATAGCGTTGTAAAACGGTCTATCTGTAAAAATATAGAAATAATTAATAAGGAAGAAAATAAATGAATGTTGAGAAAGCTAAGAAATATTAACTAACTTTTTCTTGTTCAGTCATAGTCATATTATTAAATAGGACATTGCTTAGAAAAGATGCTGCTTGTAAAGTGCAGTTCTGTTCAATAGAAATCCTTGTAGCTTTAAAACTTGCTTCAGTCTCGATAATACCGGCATTTTGATATTTACTATAGTGCACTATGGCCTCGCGATACTTTTTACATATCTCCTCTGGAGGTAGAATATGTGGCATACTGACTTTGACAGATTCTATCGTTGGTGGTGTAGGAAGTACTGTAGCAGCTGCTTGTGATCCTCTTCTACAAAAGAAAGATTATTTTAAACTTAAGTAAAAATTAAATAACATTAATATTATATTATTATATTATACCTCTGCTTTCCAGGACTACCTTCTTGCAAAGATGAATTTCTTTGCAATGGAAGACTTCTACACATGTTAGGATACAAAATTAAGGCCGATACAGCACAAAGCCCTTCAAAAGCAGCTCCAAGCCATAACCAATCATTGACAGCTTGTAAAGTAACTGCAGCACTATTATAATTGTTTAAAGAATCAGCAGGTAAGCCTGCCTGAAGGCACAGATCACCCAAGTGTTTTGTCGCTCGACCAACACATCTCTTTCTATTATTCCTTGATTCCAAATCCAAGCCAATGAAATCTTTCTTCTCAAATGGCGCCTGAAGCAAGGCAACTTTATCTATCTTTTCTCTAGAGCGATCCAATCTTTTGGACTCCAAAATCCAAAACAGCGAATTGAAACATTCCGACATCTGTGCTTCCAAATCTGGACATGATTCATCGGCATAAAATATTCCCACAGTTTTAAAATTATGAGGAGTGGTAAATCCTGGAGGTGGGTCATTTAGGTTCTCCGATGCAGCTGGTCCAAACAAAATAGCTCTAGTATCATACAGTGTCTGTACATACTTGACTTTTAAAGTTTCATGAAGCCTGCAAAGTTCATTCAGCTCCGTTTGATTCTCATATTTGCCAAAAGTTATAAGACCTAAATCAAAACGAACAAATCCACATATAACCAAAATGTTCTCCATAATCATACTAATTAAAAAAGAAGAACAAACCTAGCAATCTCCTGTGAGTCTGAAAATCACCCCAATCATTGTTCTCAACTGGATGTTCCTTCACAAATCTACAGAGTATCTCGCGAGTGTTATTAGCCGAGTCGATGACGGTGAACCTGCTGCCGGACTTGACGATCCTCTCGCATACCCTGGCGACGGTCTTCTGCTTGATCTGCGGTCCGATGGGCTTGAGGAGGACGAGGAGGGTGGCGTGGTCGTGGGCCGTCTGCTCATAGTCGGGGTGGGACATTTTATTGTCGGGCACCGGACTCGACAATATCACGCTTAGTGCCGAGCGCATTTAATATCTATCCTTCGCTCACTACCCCGCACGCAGGCATCTGTTACTGTCCAGCTGTCTATCTCTGCAATGATGGCATTGTTGTTCATGTCACGACGATTAATACACACTCGCCACGTAATAGTACTTATATGGGACAGCAGTTATAGGGTTTGATTAATCGTGCAGTGCGTCTGTTGATAACAGCGGAGAGAGAGGTTAGTTAACTACAGGAGCGAGCGAGCATGCTATAAAAACCACCGGTTAGCGTATAGGGTGCGTATTTACTTGCTGAATCACTCGCGCTGTGCCGGAATTCCCTCCTCGTACTTCGGATCGCACAAGCACCCTATAACTTTAGCAGCTCAGCTGACGGGTGGTAAACAAAGCCTGGTGAGAGCCATTTTTAAAAAAACGCCCCTCTTCCCTTGACCCCCTCACTACAGACTACACTACAAGCACTATTCATGTATACCTATATATAATATATACCCGCACCTTTTAGCGAGCGCGCGCTTCTTGTTTTTGTACTCGCACGTGCTCTCAGCTTTGTATATCCGCATATCACGACCCACCCACGCGATTTTCCGCTACGCATTGTGCCTGATTTATGCACTCCGCTCCTATAGTGAGAAAAACATATATAATCGGCTCTGTGGGAACCCGGTGTCCCTCGCGCGCATCACACGCAAGGGCAAGGCTCGACTCTCGACTCCGCACGACGAATAAGCGCTTTGTAAATTTTCCGCGTGCTGCGTGCCTCATGTCAGTCTCACAGCAGACGTCGGCCGACGCGGAGAGGCACATCATCGAGTGCGCGCGCTCTGGAATTTCCAAATTTGTGTTGTTTGGTATTTGGTTTGGTTTATAAATAACGTTTTTTTGGGTTCAGTGCAAGTGAGAGGGAGACGAGCTAGTGTTTACAGGGAGATGATATAAGGAAGTGGTGCGGTTTATATTATGGAAATCGACGAGCTGTCGTATAACTACTTCTACCTGTTGCTGCGAGTGAGTCGAAATCTTTGTTTTTTTTTCTTTTGTTTTTTTTTCTTGTTTCTATAGCGTAATGGGTGTTATTGTTTTTCGAATGTTCGACGTCGTGATCGATTTTATGCAGCGCGTCGTTTTTTGCCGCCGGAGTAGTACAGTGATTAAAAGGCGTAATTAGAATTCGTTTGCGTGTATAATAGTGCGGATGTGCGCAATTGCTGGTTTTTTCTTCAATTGGTTTATAATGAAAATCCTGCTTTTTCACAGCTTATTTCTTTCGAGTTTCGTTAACCGCTTGTTTAACAATTCGAAAAATCACGTCTGCATACTTATTTTTCAAAGCCTCATACAGCTATAATTACGTTTAATCTTTTTTCCTTGTGTAAACGGGCGTTTGAAATATATTTACGTGCAGTTTAATAAAATCATAAGTACGAGAGATCATAAAACCAGCACGTCTTTGCTTCTAAACGACCTACAAACGTATAGAGAGCTTTCAACCTTGTAGACAGGTTATAACGTGTTTTTTAGCGGTGGTTGTTTACCCGAATATATACCTACGACAGATTTATATTCGAGCTGAAAGCATAACACATAAGCGGCTCTGTGTTTTAATTTATTATGGATCCACAGGCGTCGGATTCTGGCTGAAAATCAAAGTATTAATGGCTCGGTCGCGATCTCTTTCGATGAGCTTTTTATTTTTATTTTTGTATTCTTGTTGATCGCAAATACAAACGTAAATATTATTATTTGCAGGCGCATAAATTTTCTCGTGTCACATATATAGTAATCAATAAAATATTTCACAATCGTATACATCATACACCTATTTCCCATATTGTACATTGATTAAAACATCCGATTCCCTATAGAACGAGTACAGAAAGAAGTATGACCTGGCCCTGTCTAAATGCTGGACAATCTGCGTGCCATGCGGGGACTCGCTGCGCGAGGTCCCCATCACCAAAGAATTCGTTGGTAAGTCCCACAAATATAAGCAAACCCTGCGCATATTTTCTCTCTCAACCGCAAATACCCTAATCTCCCCCGGCCATATCCAAATCAAACACCATAAAATCACGCGATATCGATATATATATTATGTGTCAGCATCTGGATTCTATATATTATATACGTTGGTGCCACTGTACTTTACACATATACATTTACAATCTCCCTCTCTCGCCTTAACACTGATAAGGCTTTATCTCTCCTAACAAGATAACATCATTACACGTGCATTCCTGTCTCTCTTTCTTTCTTTATGTGTCGTATATAGACGACCACATTCTGAGGCCACTGCCGGCGCGAGGCCGTTTCGCTTCGACGGACGAGGCCGAGGCGCATCATCTCTACAGAATCGAGAATCGTAGGGTGATATCGATCGACGAGGGTGAGGACGACGATGACGATGATGGGGAAGAAGGCTACGGAGCGAAGATACTGTCGATCGAGAAGGGCTACAACAAGGAGTTCCAGCCGTACAGCATCATCGTGCTGGACAGGCCCCTGAGGCGGAAGTATCGGGCCAAGGATGCTCTGTCGGGCTTGGATACGCTAGAGCTGAATAGGAGTGTCACGTCGTACAAAGAGTGAGTGGAGAATAAAGGGCGAAGGGTTTTTTTTGTACCTGCGGAGGTTTTAGGAGAATAGGGGGGTTACTGAGTGGTTCGTGCTCGGGGGTTCTTTTTTTCTTATATAATTTGAAACGAACACCAAGAGGAAGTGAGTAAAGAAAAGAGTAGAGTATATTGTCAAATTATTGCAAAGATGTATAAAGAAATTAAATGAATGTATAATAGCTGCACACGATTGTAAATTGATAGTGTTGAATGTATTGATATTAATAAGCTGAACAAGACACAGAAATTTGAATGTTTTTATACCGTACCGGAAAATTACTTGTCGCAATCATTTTTTTTTTTTTTTTTTTTTTTCAAGCTATTCTATAATAAATTAGCTTAATTAAAATGAAGCTGAATCGAAACGTTTTTCTGTCGCTGGAAAATGACTTGCCGCAATCGGCTTTTTTACTCGTTTTAATAAATTAACATCTATAATTATTATCAATCAACAGGGTTGGTCGCTATTATGTCAAAATTTTTCAAAGTCTATACTAATTTCTTAGTTTTCCATTAACTGCAATCGTATTTTCCTTTGTTCTATATACCTATTGTCATATATAAATTGACGGCTTTTATTTTAAAATTATCTAGGTATACCGAAAAAGAAAGAGCGCGATATATCTACAAAATCTTATTAATTATAGATTTTCTTTTATCAACGCTTAAACAAAATTACATAAAAAAAAAAGAAAAAATCTATGACCCATTAATTCTCTCTCTCCCACCATTCTAGAGCCATAAAGTTCCTGAAAGACTTACCGACCGACAAATCGTGCGCCCTCGACAATATGATCGTCAAGGCCGAGTCGATCAATGTCACCCAGTACATCGCCCTGGAGGACCTCAAGCAGATCCTCCAAAAGCTCATACGCGACCATTGGGCTGGCATGATGCGCTGCCAGCGTCTTGACGTGCAACGCGACGCGCGCTTCCAGAAGCTCCTCAGCGTCTCCCTCGAGATATTCGTGCTCCATCACGTGCACGACAGTCTGTACGCGCTGCTGGCGGACTTCTTCGTGCCTCAAGACACGGTGATCAAGGCGAAAATTGACGAGCTTAACGACATTGGCGCGACGCCAGGACAGCTCGGCGCGAGGGACAAGCTCGCCGAGGTTCCCGTGCCTGGTGCTATTGTGGAGTTGGGTAAGAGGAGAGATGTTGAATTGGTCGGTGGATAAGGGACGCGTGTCGACATAATAGTTTTGCTGTGTGATAAAGATTACGTAGAAGGGTTTATCAATGCTTTACTCAGAAGGTCTATGCAGGAATAGTTATTTTCGATACAAGTGCGATAAAAATGATTTTGGCACAAGTGTGGGTTTGACAATCACATTTGTGCGAGAATCGTTTTTCGCACGTGTATCGAACATTATTTTTTAACACGGCGTGCGCAAAATGCCGTTTTCCTGTGCGCTTGCGAAGGC
>UXGD01005212.1:0-15039 GCA_900474315.1 Torymus auratus
AATTTTGATCGGAATTCATAATTAAATTAACGAAAATGATCGAAAAATAAACGAGAACAGGACTATTAGATAAGTCCGAGTTCCCGGCATAATGACATAACTTCATACTTTTTCGAGTTTTCACGAAGGAGAAAATGGATAATCTGGTCATACCACTATGTAAATATTTGTTTTAAATGTGTTAAATGATTAGTACAGTATCGCGTTCTAACTCGTTGATTCCGATCTTACGAATAAGTTTGAATATTGAAACCCATTTATCTCAGAAACGTAAAAAGTGGACTTATGTCGTTATGCCTCGAAGCCACAGATATTAATTTCTAATTGTGTTTCGTGTGGATACACTTACAAATTTGAAAGAACAAAATAAGCAAGGCATAACAATTGCTCCAATCTTATTTTGTTTTTTAACGCAGCTTCAACAAAGTTTAAAAATCAATGTTTCATTTCAACGTTCTCGTGTGCTAAAGCCACTCCTCAATCATTTGTCCCGACTTTTCTCCGTTAAATATTTAATAACGAAAAAAAAAAATCCAAAAAACAACGCAGGTTCCCGCGGCAACCTCGTACGCCACTGGCGCATTACACACCGATATAGCCTCACACGTATACACAGCCGGGCACTAACTTTGTTAGATCAGGGGTCGTAACGGCACGGTGCCCAGCGCCTTATTGCCACCTACCAACCACCCTCATCCTCCTCCTCCTCTCTCTCACACACACACGACGAGCTTCTTCATCCCTTTGAACCCTGCATCGACCTGCGGACTCGCTTATATATCGGTGTTGTTATATACCTATACTCTCTCGGCGTCTACGAGGAAATGTTGCCGGCTAACGCAAGATTAGCGCCGGGGACGCGCACACATAAAGCGCGAAATTACGAAGGGAACTTGGTGAGCTCTCGTTTGCACGTGGGCTACGGCAACCTCGTTGTGTCTTTTCATTCCCGCGGGATGCGAATAAGGCGCGCGAGCTCGCTCTTTATGTCAGTGTACTTACATACGTATACGCTCGATTTGTAAAGTTCACGGTAGCAAGCTGCGAAGAAAGTAGATTTTTAAGCAACCACATACGGGGTTGGTCTTGTTGATTGAAGGTAAAACGTATGTTGATGGAGATTAACTTTTTTGCGGAAAAACTTCAGCAGTATTATAAAATTATTTCAAATTATAGTAATTGAATGTTTATAGTTTTTTTGTTAGCCTTGATATTTTTTTCTAAAATATATAGTATTATAATAATATAATATTATCATACATACTAACAATGTTATATAATTAACAATCTCATCATTTCCCAAACACAATCGACGAACTATACAGTTCCCACTTATTTTTCATCGCAGCGATATAGAAAGTTAAAAAACTTTTTCCAATATTCGCGAAAGCAGCGCCAAGATCGCACCCTACTTTCCGGGAATCTCGCGCTACATCCCTGGGCCGCTGGCGGTAATATCCCTCGCGGCGAGGTATATAAGCTCCTCTTATATACCCCCCTGGCGCAACTACTATCAGAGCTCGTGCGCGCACCTTCGCCGAGCTAATAAGTTTCATCCCCCGCGTAGTGAGCACCAATTATGAACTCGCTCCCGGCGTAATTAAAAATATAATTTTCCCGTCGGCTCCCCTACCTTCGCTCTCTTGCGTATATAGCCTACATATCTGCGCGTGCGCGCGCTCCGACCAGCGAATTATCGCCTCGTTTTAGCGCAGTAAAAAAGACGCGCGCCAGCTACCAGCGCTGGATTTAACTTTGCGAAAAGAAGCTCCGCCGGGTTTACGAGTTGCTTTATTACAAGGAAGTGAGACTTTTCTTTTTAGTCTTGCTATTTTTGAATTTTACCTATTTTTAAATTGTTTTTTCTTATATATATCGTAGAATTTGACGTGAACAAATGTTCCAAAATTTTTATACTATTTATTTGAAGATGTTTGTGTATTTTATCTCCTTATTCTTTTAGAATTGAACTTTTGCATAAGATGATACGAATTTTGAAAATACAGATCACTATTCGCCTCTTAATGCTTTCTATAAGTGTTTTCTTTCAAGTTAAATAGTGTGTCATTTAGATTTGTCTTTTTCTAGTATATCTCTCGAGTGTGTCTTCCTTATGTATGCGAGCTCATATCTTTTGAGTCGCTTTTCTACTTAAGTTTTTTAAGCAGTTCCGGACTGCCATAAGTTTCTTCTTCCTCTTTTTGGGAATCAAATTTAGAGACCACTTATATACCCTTATAAAACTAAGTTCGAATGAAATTTAAGAAAATGAATATCAAATGAACATATTCTTACAGTTGAACTATACCTTCTGAACATCTATTTATGTTTCTAAAAATAAATTTCTTTGCAAATTCATTAATAGAACAATAATTCTCTATATTCTACAATCTAATATGCTATATAACTTCTTAATTCTCATACAATCACAACAAGTCTCTGAGCAAACCCCAACTCAATCAGCAACGTAAATAATGACGTATCATTTGCCAGCCCTCGGCCATCGTTCAGGCTCATCGACAGCGCGTATAACAAACGAATATCCGAAACGTTACGCGAGCCGTCGCGGCATCACGATGACAGCAGCACTCGGCGCATCTGGATGACGAAAAAAAGGCCGCGCGCGATGATACTGCAGCCGCTGCCGTTGCAGATTGGCACTTGAGCCGGCAGCCAAGTGGCCCCCGGACCTTTGCGACCCGCCGACGCGCGACACACTCGTAACAGGCGTCCCACTGTGAGCCGTGCGCGCGTTTTCTCTTTTTCCCCCCGGACGTCCAGCATAGTGTTTGCGATTAGGCTTTTTAGCGTGCCGCGCGCCACAGAGAGCCACGACTGACACGGGCAACGAGAGCGAGCTTATGCGCTGTAATTACGCACTTTCAACTGCTCGAGAGCCGTTTCTTTTTCTTCGATTAACTCGTTCTTAGTGCGCGGTGTCGTGTGGGTTTGCGTAAGTTATCGTTGTGGGTGTATTATATATAGCCAGATGATTCTGTAGTTTTGGTTATAGGAAAAATATATTGTTTGTAAAATATTGATTTTGAAGTTTAATTTTGCAAAGCTATAAACTGTTTTTTATTTTACTATCGTATATAAAGAGAATGAATTATGGCAAAGCAATTATTCAAGATAAGTGCTTCTTATCCGTTTTTTTTTAAATAAAAGTTCCGAGACCATAAACTTACTACATTACACGCTTTTAATTTTAAACTACACACATTCGCTAAAATGAAGCGCTTGAGGGAAAAAAAAATCTTTGATCCTTAATTAAACTTCTTTCGTGTTTAATATAATATTTACTCTCGAATCTTTAGCTTTTATCGTAAAATAGTTTCTTCCCCGGTATATAAAAGTCAGCGAACGTATATATAGCTAGCATACTCAACGTCCAACGAAAGAAAAAAGAAAATCAAGAATAACAACTAAACCTAACGGCGGGATATATGTATTTTTCGCCGGACCGTTTCGCCTGCGGAAAATAAACGAAATAATACACTAGCGCAGTATAGTATAGCGCAGCTTATTTTGCGCTTGCGCACACGTAGAGCTGGGGAAAATTTAATATCTCTAATTTCGCGCGATCATCCCCTAATTTAATCAGGCGCGCGGGCGTAAACGAGTCAGCGCCTTCGCTCCTGATTTCGCTAACTCGGTTATAAACTTGGCGCTTATTATGCGCTAGCGCCGAGCGCGCAAGTACAGCCCGAGTCTCCTCCCCTCCTCACCGGGTTATTATGGCGGCCATGAGGAGGTAGGGTGTTAGATGAGAATTATATGTATATATATACGCCGCCCCCGACTTCTGGGCTTGGATATAATATAGAGGGAGAATACGAGAGGAAGCGGAGAGAGCGAGTGTAGATTTTCCACGATGGCGCAAAAATTCGAGAATCACGGTCAGCGTGTTATGCTTGCGCTGTTTGTATATGAATTCAATGGAGCATGAATGTTTTTTTTTGTTTTATTTCAGAAAATAGTATATATTTGGTATGATTCTTTAAGAATTCATTAATAACTTTCTTTTTGGTAGGAGCAGGACGTTCTTGCTTAAAAATAAAATTTTTGAAATTTTTTTTTTTCATTTTGTCAAAGTGTTTGTCTTCATAAACTTACATGTTTCCAAGTGAATTAATAAGTTGCACGACGAATTACAAAACTCGTAATTTCCACAAGTCAATTTGTTTATACATATAAATTTTATTAATTTATCATTGAATATATTTATTATGAATGCGATAAATTCTTTACAAGCAAACAGAGTATCAATCAAATAATTTGCCAGCAATGTTTTTATCATCTCCCCGAATCTCTCAAAAACGCGAGATGAATGCGAATTAATAGCACATGATGTACAAACGGAAAGTAAGCAAATCTCGTAGCGATCGGCTCGCAGGCAAATGAAATTTGGCCGCTCGCCAGCGGTAAAATATGAGCGGTCGACGAGCGCTCCCCGCCATTATTCCAATTTTATTTTGATTTCCATTCCGATCCTACTAACTGACTGGTTATACAGCTCTGAGCGAGGCATTTAGCCGCTAAAAATATACATACATCGACGTGACAGCGGCGTCCTCGTGTATAATAGCTCTTCCCCTAATACCCCAACAATGCACGTAGCATCCAATCTACGAAGAATAATCGATGCGGTGTTGGTAGACTCGCGGTGAGACGAGAGGCTAAACACATTTAATTTTCCGTCCCCGCACGCGCCCGCTGCCGGAAATAGTATACACACAATATATAGAGAGTGATTCCGTCGCTGTAGGAGCCTTTCAGAGCTGCGGCTAAGTGCCTCGACTCCACGCTCCCTAATTTTACTCCGGTTCCGGAGGCGCCGCCGCCGTTCGTCTAGGGCTTCTTCCTGTCCGAGGTGTGGCGCCGCCTGCCGTCCCCGTATCTCCGAGCGCTGCGCTCCTTTAATCTCTGCGAGAGGGCTATAGTCTCCGAGACTGTGTTGTCGCCTGTATCAGCGCCGACAGCAGCTCAAGTGCTGCTTCCTCGGTTCGCTCTGTGTGTGTGTATCGATTTTTAGATCAGTTTTTTGCTCCAGTTTTTTCGGAGCAGTTCCGGGATATCGTGAAGCTTTCTTTTCCTCTTTTTCGGGACATCTCTCGGATGTCGAGGCACTTGTGTGTGAACGTTTACGAGACTAATTTTGAAATGAGAAATCATCGTTTCAGTATCCAATCCGGAATTGTATTACATGTTAATGTCTTAGTTATTTTAATCAGTAATAAGTTTATGGACCTACTTTGCACGGCAAAAGATTTTTATATATATTTTCATGATAAATGTTTGAAAAATTTAAATAAATTAAAACGAAAATAGAACCTACCATAATTATTTCTTCAAAAAATATCGTATATATAGTAAACAAAAATCCTACAAATTAATTCTATTAGTATCGCATAATTTTTCATAATCAAGCCCATTTACAAATTCCACACTCTACAAAGGAAGCGATCAAATGTCAATAGGAGATTTTTACGTACAGTATCTTTCTCTCTCTCTCTCTGGCGCGCTTAGCATTCGACACAAAACATCATCAAACCTCGCGTTCATCGCGAAGCGCAATCTCGTGTCGCAATAAAGGCCCCTCGTGTCGAAACGCAAAGGAATCCGAAAACAGGATTTCAGAAGCCTTCTAACGGCCGCCTCTATTACAAAGCCATCCGTTGCCACGACTATATACACACACATGTGTAAGATACATACCTACAGAGGCGCGCGCGTGCGCGGAATCACGTCTATATTACGATCGGCAGGAAAAAGGGAATAAAAGGCTTGTGTACACGGGCCGAGAGCTACCGGGTGTTCCGCACTCTCGCGAGCCGCTTGTGGGATATTGTAATTAGCGCGCCCCTACTAATCGATCCCACTTCTCTCCACGCGTGCGTCTTTTCTCTCGCATCTTTCTTTTTTGTTCATCCATCGTTTTAACGCGCCGCGCGCGGACGGGATTTTTGCGGTATAAGGCTGATGTCGCGGATGCGGAGGTATAGGTGTACACGTGCCGTGGCCGGCGCGGTGATAAGTGACATGATTTTTTTATACGCGCGGACGTTATGGCGGGTTAGTTGCCACGATAATTGTTTGGATTTAAGAGGATGAATTAGTACGCGTTTCAAAACACTTTCCGAGAGCGCGCGATGCAGGCTTTTGGTTTTCGTATTTTCAATTTGCAGGCTCGTGTAAAACTCGAAGTTAACGCTTTCAACGTGTCGTATCAACGATCAGTGGAAGTTTTATAATCGGATGAATGAATGAATGAAAGTTTTATTTATTTGGATTTCGGAGTAAAATATTCTGTATGGTTATTAAATACCTAAGTATTTGTACATTTTTCTTTTAATTGCTGTATTATCCACCTGAATAATTGTTCAAGTTTAACGTTCCAATTAATAACAGCAGCATAATAATTCAAAAGCGCAATAAAAATATGAGAACAATAAAATGAATAATTGATCGAGTATGAATATATACTGCATGTCAAATACAAAGTTTAAAAACATCATACAAATTTAAAATTTTAAAGGAAATGTACAGCATTTTTCTCCAGTAAGTTAAAAGCTGAGCAAATAAAAAGATAAAAGAGGAAAGACAGCAAGGTTTCAATCTCTTTGATCTCGCCGGCGGAGCGCTACCGTCGTCATTTTTTGACGATCGGCTTCTCTTAATTATGCGCCTGAGTGCCTGCCGATCGTAAAACAGGAAAGTCAATGGAACAATGGCGCGCGCGCTTACCGGTAGGCCCGCGAGCTAATGGTGATAATTGATATTATCATCGATTTGGATGCCGGGGATTTTACGGCTTTATGCTGAATATAGCTTTTGTGAGGCGATAATTTACAATTATCATTCGCACCGTTTTATCGTAAAACTTAACTTTTTATGCCCCACCTTCGAATTTCGCTTGATGACATTATGGTAGTATATATATGGCTTGATTCGCTATTCTGATACATTAAAATGCTAATCGATTTTGTTTTTATAATATCAATTTTACGATTGACCAATAATGTCTTAATAAAGTTAGCGGATACATCTGTATATACATAGCACGCTAAAAATACAGTTACTTATCGGTCGGCATGTTAATATATCAATAATAATTACACGAAAAGCTTTATATTCTATCAATATATAAGCTTCTTGAATAAAAAGAGTTTATACTTTACGATGCACATTATACACATCGTCCCGAAATACCACACTAAAATATGACTACAACATCTTATACAACCGTTTTTAAAACCATTCGAGAGACAAAAAAGAAAACTATATCTCGCGTATATGTGCAGCGCGCTCCGCCTTGTTCATTCAGCAGCCTCGCGCATCCCGTTCACTAATGCAGTCACCCTCTACCCGAGCCTCCGAAAAAAAGTTGGACAAAAAACGTCAGATATACGGTCAGGCGCGTGCTTCTGTGCGTACTATATGGGGGCGCACGAGCGCGTGCGTTGTGCCATTCATTCATAAAGATGACACCTTTCAAGCAGCCCGCTCGTTCCCACTCCGCGCGACGCGGATGCATCCCCTTGTACTTGATAATAAGCGGCTCAAAGCGCGCCGGCGCCCCGAGCGTGAGACGACATATTAGCGGCATCTCACGCGCAGTCCCGCCGAAATTCCGAACGAGAGCTGCTCTCTCAAGTATGTCCACATGTTCGCACTCACTTGCGCGCTGAGATGAGTAGTTTCCCTTCCTGTTTCTCACTCTCTCGTTCAATATCTCTCGTCTTTCGTCGCTTTTTGCGCGGGCCTTACTGGCTTTGGTGATTGCTCGTCCGGGCTCGTGATTTCAGTGTCAGAGTTAATGACGTACGATTGAATGCGAGTTGGTGAACTTGCAATGAACTGTTAGAAGAATAATGGTTTACTTGAGCATTATCTGAGGTGTTGTTTTCTAATCAACCTATATATTATAATTTTTCTTTATTTTTATACAAGCAACAGTTGACTGAGAAAATTTAATTGTAAACTTTACTCTTTTTATAAGAAAATTTGTTATTTTTATAATTTTTATTATTTTTGCAGCAGTCGCAAAAAGTACTATTTCAAATGGTAAAATTTGCTACAAAAATAATAAAAATTACTAATTAAAAAGTAAAATTTGCTAGGAAAATCTTAAAAATTACTATATTCGAGTGTGTCCCAGTGCTTCTATAAAAATAACAAATTTTCTTATAAAAAGAGTAAAGTTTACAAATAAATTTTTTCTCCGTATACTTATGAAAGTATAGAAGTTTCGTTTGATTCTAAAATTCAAGTTATAAAAACCGTATTTACTCAAAGAAAACAAATTCTACCTTTTATTTCTTTCACTACTAATAACACAGCAAAACATGGCTTTATCGCGCGCGGACATTCCAAACACTTTTCCTACCGTTGAAAAATACTGCCTCGAAATAAAGTCCAATAAAACATCGGCGACGAACAACGCCAACGGCGGCAGCGGCTACTTTTTTACGGCTCCTAAACTACTAAACTCCGTCATCAGCTTAAGTCCAAAAGTCAAGAAGTCTGTCCGCCGCTCCCAGATTTCTCTCAAAAGTCAGCGTGTTCGGCAACTACGTCCCGCGACAATCGTCACCGCGCGTAAACGCGTAAAAAAGAGATAATAAATACGCCTTCCACCCCCCTTTGCCGGCTAAAAAAGCCGAAAACCGTAAAAAAAAATGTTTTCTCTCCGCTCTCTCCTCGGCGTTTTTCCGCCGAAGAAAGGTTCGACTCGCAGGCCCGTTAATAGCCGTAACGACATCTCGGCTACTACAACCGTTGCCCGCGCGATTTTACCACCGCTAAAAAAGTCGCCGCTAAAAAAGTCGAATGCACCCTCTGCGTGTATAGCATACGTTTCACCAGCACGTCATAGCTATAGCTGATGCAGCAGCCGCGACAACCGCGCCGACCTCGAGCGTCGAAGGTGCGATTTTACAGCTACGGACGGTGCGCAATATACGCATAAAACCATTAAAGCCGGCAGTACACGGGGCTGGCTTGGACGTGCGAGAGAGCCAAGTACTAACTAGCCTGGCCAGCGACACAATGCCACTCTTCAACATTTTGGGCAATCCCTAATGTATCCGTGCCCGCGCAACCGCTGAAGGTTCCTCTATAATATACTTCCTCATATTCTTCTTCCTTATGGCGCGCTGCAGCGAGAGCAAACGAAGAGTTCAAGGTTCGCGCGGCGGCGTTTTGTGCGCTGCCGCAATAAACGGCCGCCTATGCAATCTGAAAAATTATTTTTGACGGACCAGCGAGGAAAGTTTTTTTTTTTTACGAGACACGCGGGAGCTCCGACACTACCTCGACCCTTCGCTGCTGTGCGCGGCGTTTATACGTAATGCGGAAAATCGATGTATTATGTCTGCTGTCAATTGAAAATTTATAGTTTTGATTGTTCTGCTGCAGCAGGCTGTAAAGCGGGAGTGGAGACGGGTAAATATCAAAACAGAAGGAGAAAAAATGCTTTTGTAGATTAAATTTATTACATTATACGAAGGTGCGCGGCAGCCTGTCAAAAATACAAATAATATAATTACTAAAGTTTTATCCTATTACAAAGCCTTCCTTATTTCTATAGTACTGAATAGATAACTTAAAAAATTAAATTTTTTCAAACTTTATACTTTTAGTCATTTAAAAAAGCGTGTCTCTAGCAGAGTATCCTTAAGGCAGACGTGTGGTGTTATAGTTTTATAATAACGAAAACATTAATTATTTTGCATTGGTATGAGAATATCGATCCTTGTACTTCAAAGTGCACATAACAATAATTAATCTTACTTTATATTGATTTTAATCTTACTTTGTATTGATCTTAATCTTACTTTGTATTGATCTTAATCTTACTTTGTATTGATCTTAATCTTAATTTTTTATTGATCTTAATCTTACTTTGTATTGAAGTAAATTTCGTTTTCGATCTGATTTATCTTGCGAAAAATATCATATTTTTTTCACGATGCTGGACAGTGCTGCGCCTGGTGTACAAGGAGTCCTTTCCAATTGTTAAATTTCTTACGACAGTACTGGCACATTGTGCGCGCATTGTCCCTGGACAAATCATTTACAGAAGAGATTGGGAAGAAGGTGGCCTTGTGGACACGCAACTGCTTTTGGTTGTTGGATTGGATACTGTGCTGATTCGAGCGTCCTGCCAAATGCACGTTATTGATGTGAGTATAAAGAGATGCTTGTCTGGAATACCCGACGTCACAGGATGGACTGCTGCACGTATACATAGTCGGCCGCTTGCACATTTGACATTTCGTCTCCAGAACCACCGGCCCGCAGATTCGGTTACAGTGGAAGCAGAAGGTGCGCAAATAATCGTTCATTTCTATATAAAACATCATAAAATGAAAATTTACATTAATTAATTAAACGTATAACTTGTCAATATTGATAAACTTTTTTAAGATAATACTTTGAACTAAAATTTTTTTTAATTATTGCAGCGACAATTTTATTTTTTTAATTTTCCGATTATTTTAATATGTAAAGTAGGAATTAAGTTAAATTTGTCGAGAATTTTTTAAGTATTATCTCACGATAGTTTAATTATATTATATTTTTTAATTACTTTGTGGTTCGTTATAGCTCTGATTTTCATCTCTATGTTTTACCCAGATATGGAATCGCATATACGGATGATACTTTTTCGTTGTGTAAATGCAGCTATTGCAGCAATAAAGTGTTGACCATTTAGTATTTGGAAGTACTTGTTTTCTACGAATTTTGCGTAGTAGTCCTTCACCACACTTGAGACATGTTTTTATCGGATTCACGCATTCCTCTCTTTTGTAAATTATATGGCATTTGATACAGTGCAGTTTCATCAAGGTTTTGTCACCTGTAAAGTAGATTTATTATATTTATAAGCTCTGAATATAAATAGAATACAGTTTTAAGGAACGTTTGCAATTTAAAAAATTCTTATTTAATCTTAATATTACCTTTGGTAATTGCATCTTTAGATAAATGTTTTCTCCAATGATGCAACTGTATATCCTTTTTATGAAATGTCATGTAATTGCAAGTTTGACATTTAAAATGGTGATCAGGAACGCACATTTTGTGCATGTGAGTATGCATTGCTTTTTTACACTTATAATGTGCACCACATTTATAACATATGTATACCATTTGCTGATTGCAACATGTCTTTTCTATTTCATGAAATGTACTTCGTTGATACTTTTTATTGCATGTGCCGCAATAAACTGCAAATGATTTAGCTGTATCTAGAATAAGTTTCAACATAGACAATAAATAATAAATTTCATCCCAAACTTGTTATAAGACAACATTGAATTTTAAAAACTTACTTTCATTTGTTATCGCAGATATTATAGTAAATGCTTTTTCATCTCCTATAGAAAAACCAAAGTATTTAGAAATTTGCGATCCATAAGTTGTTAATCCAATTAACAAATAAAATAAAATGCGACAGATGCTGTCTTTAAGTAGTACCGATGTACTGTACCGATTTTTAAAGTACTATATAGAAGGGTCAATGCGCGCTTTGCGCGCCGTATGATATTGTGGGCCAATCGAAATTTTACATGTCCATTTCAAATCGACCAATCACAATCATTAGAGGTGACAATTTCAAGTTCATCTCTCTTTTGTATAGGATAATTTTTACAGTTTTAAAATTTGTTTAGAAATCTTACCAGTGTTTTCTTCCATCATTTTTGGGTGTTTCTTTTCAATGTGTTGAATAATAAGACCTCGCTCGGGCTGTTGGAAATTACAACTGTTACAGTAATAGTAAGATCTTATGCTTTTCTGACTAGCTGCTTTCTTACTATTATCAATCATCGCGAACTCGACTTTACGTTGATTATGATTTTCTGTAAGTTAAAGAGCTACTATTAAAAATTCTTTAAATATATTAAATATTTAAATAATGTTACCGTAACGGCACCGGTTTTCGATCAATACCCTATTTTTGATCATTTTTTCATAAAATTCATATTATTTGTGAAAAGTACTTTTTAGAAATCGCAAAGTTGGTGTAGTTGTGATGAAAGATACATGTATAAAGTATTGAAAGTTCGAAAAAATCATCTTTATGTTATCTACGGATTAATCTGAAAGTCATGGTTTCACGATGGCTGTTTACTGACCGAAAACGGGTGCTTAAACGGTAGTTGATAAAACACGTGTCAAAATATTTATTATGCAAGTAAATGATAAAACCTTCTGTTTTACTCAAGTTGTCTAAAGTAAGTTGTGATACTGTCGTAGCTTCTTTTTCAGAATTTATGTTCAATTTGCATTTCTTAACACTCATCGAAGTTGACAGACTATTTTCTGAAAGTTATGAGACCAAATAAATTATTTTTTATTTATAGCCATTTTGTTTGTTATTTTGTGTTATTTTACCAGTGCAACTAGTGTTAGGTGAAAGTTCTTTCCCGAATTTATTTTCTATTTTTCTTTTTTTTGCAGGTGGTCGCGTTGTGGATTCTGAGTTCCTAACAATTAAATCGACCAAAGCTCGCGAAAGTTCAACTTTGGAGAGCTGTGTTAAATCTTCTTCTTCATCTAAAATATTTGTATTATTATAATTGACACCTTTTACATTAAACTCTGTAATTTTGTGAATAAAAACGAAAACTTAGTTTTGTCGATTCTCGTACGTATAATATTATAAAACGTAAATTATAAATAACTATGTTAGAAAAATTAGAGAGAAAACTCCGGTTTTCTAATAATTTGGCAATATATGGTATAATCCATAATACTTCTTACCAATTATACCTAGTCGAAAAAAATTATATAATTAAGCTTTCCTTATACTACCAGATTACCAGAAGACATACGATTTTTTCTTTTTATTTTTATAATCCTTAGTGTTCTTTTTGTTTCTTACAGGAAGTATTATAACCTCGATACAAATTAAATTGTAAATTAAATGTATTATATTTTAATTTCTACTCAATAATCAGTCATTCACCTACCGAAAAATTCGGGCGAGTCAGGTAAGATAACTTCTTCCTTTAGAATGTTTTCTTCTTTTTTAAAATCCTTGAAACTGTCTGAAACTTTGAATCCATAGAATATATATATATATATATATATATGTCTAAAATCAAATATTTTTTCTGATATCAATCATTGATGCTTTGCTTACCTAATCGATTAAGTGTATCAGGCAATAATATATCGTCTTGTTCCAAGATAACATCTTGTTTTTTATCATTGAAATTTTCTACGATGAAAAATATATTTTTTGTTTATGACAGCATACAGTATCATTTTATGTAATTTGTTTATTTTACTATTGTTTACCTTTATTTTTGTTATTCTGCATTAAACTTGGTAAAAAAATCGACATTTTGTTTATTGTATTAATCTATAATTAATCAACTGTATATATATATGGTGTTTTTAAAATAATTTTGCTGATTTCGATACGATATTAGTGTCAATAGTCAATCAATAGTGAAAGTATAAGAAGAATTATTAAGTTGACACATTTTATTTTGTTTACGTTCTTAGGGAAGTGAAAAACCTGAAAGCGATGAAAAATTTTAATTCTTCTTTCCTGGGTATATTACAATTTATATTTTCTTGCCTATACTATTATTTTCAAAAATTTATAAAACAATTTCAATCAATTACATATTATATGTGTTTGTCGTGTTAAGATACAGGTAAGCAGCACTAAGCGCGTTCGGTACTTACAGATGGATGATCGCATATCCCTGCAGTCTCGCCAATGTTCAGGTGATTTTCAGATATAGCTGTTTTTGGTATTTAAGCATTTAAGTTTACTGAATATGACGTGGAAACCTAAAACATAATATTTGGGGTCATTGGCCAACTTCCCTGGACCTATAAAGTAGGGGCTTAATTAAAGGACCCACTCGAAGACTCGCATCATTGAAATAGTACATTGTGCAACAAGGGGAACAAGTTTGCTTTTACTAGCGAGGATGGGTGTTTGACTCAAATCAGTATCTGAGTCTGAAAAAGCCATATTACTCTTATCAAAATAAACAGATAAAATTGTGTTTAATAAATTTACATTTTTATTTGTGTATTTGAATAAAAAAATTATTTAACAAAAATATTATTCTCTTTTTAATTAACAATTTTATTGATATTATTTATTATACTGAAATATTGTCACGGTTTCCGTCGACGTTGGACACAACGTGGAAGACGAGAAACAACTCAATCAGCATAAACATAACTTTTAGCTCGCGATGTTACGACGAGTGCATCACGAGCCAGCTGTTCTTCTTTTTGCTGAGTTGACGGTCTCTCGTCTTTTACGTTATCCAAACGCCGACGGAAATCTTCGTGACACTATTTAGCTTCCCAAGTTAATCAAAAATTTCATTTGTTTATTGACTAGATGAATAATATTTTTTAGCACCCCGTGCACAAAGCTCAATTTTGCACACGCACGGATAAAAAAGCATGTGCTAAATCAAGCTTTGTACACGTCGTATCAAAAAATACGGTTCGATACACGAACCAGAAAGAGATTTGAACCTCGTGTGACCTTTTCACCCTCACTTCGCTCGGACGCAAACGTCCACACGAGGATAACATCACTTTTTTCCTTCCGCTACTCTGGAACGCTAGTACAAGTAACAACTCAACTTTCTATTCATTTTTCAGGGAAAAGGACGTTTTTTATGCACGTGCTAAAAAAATTATTATCAAATAGTATTGCCTTCAGAGGAAAGAGGAGAAATTTTTCTAAGAAAAATAGATTCCTTACCATAAGCCGGGAATTTCGAAATGACGAAAGAAATCGATTTTTATGGTAGACTTATATAATTGGAGATATAATAGGACTGGAATTTATAGGGGATTTTGCGTATATAACATACGGAGCGGATTCGAGTATTGATTTTTCAGATATTTTTAGTGAAAATTTCTTTGAAAATCATTGACACGTGACGAGTAGATCTAAAGATTTTTTAGACCGCCCTTACGAAAATAAACTGCAGTTCAAACAACTGGCTAAACTATTGGCTCAACTACTGGCTCAACTATTGGTTG
>UXGD01005213.1:0-15036 GCA_900474315.1 Torymus auratus
TGCTTTTCCCAGGTTTCTCAAATTTCCTGATAATAAAACGATATTTAAACAAAATCTAGCAGGATCCCATTTTGACTTGAGATATGTCACATTTCTCATGCCGAATTCTGACATATTTTTTTGTGGGTCTGTCAATGATATAATGCTTGTTTCTAGATTCTGACAATTAAACAGCATTAACTCAAAATCGGCCGGTGACACCTTCTACTTTGACTTCAGATTTGAATTCAGCGCCTCAAATACATAAAAAAGAAAGATATTTTTCATACCGATTTCCGACATGTTTCTTTTCTGGGCCTGTGTATAATCATTAATATTCTGATTCCAACCACAAATCCAGACTAATAAGCATGTTCTCATTCAAATGACACGTGGCTTCATCAAAACCCAACTTCCCCCTAAATTTTCCAAAATTCTTCTCCAACCATCCCTTTCGCCGACAAACTTCTCAGCTCACCTACCAACAGACCGTCGGGGTTAGGAAGATAGAGAAGCAAGACCGAGCGGCCAAAGGCCGTTTTCACCACTGCCTCCGGAAACTTGCTCCTCCCGTTCCCTTCCCCTCCTCCTTTGTGTCGTTCCTTCATTTCCTAACCCGCCAACATGAAAGCCAGCGGTGGAGTTAGCGAGACGTTGACGCCGTTCTACTGGGCGTGCGCGTCTGATATCGAATGCCAACTAGATCAAAGCACTGTCGGCGCCCTCTCCTCCTCCCGCCCTGTACACGTGTATACCAGTAATGTCCACGCCAGAGGCTCCGGCCTTTGAATAATGCGCGGATTATGGTGCCAGACGGGGCCGACTATCATCCGCAGAGAGATATTAAGTTAGACAGTAGCTGGCGACGGTAGAGCCTGCGCGCGCGGGCATGGATGTAATTGCAGCGCAGGGTGGATCAGGCCGAGGTTCGTTCACGGTGTCCGTTTCATCGAAGAGAGTTATGATGTTGGTGAAGTTCTTTTTTAGAAGTAGTGGTGGAAGATTATGGTTTGGTGCGTTTTAGAAGGTATTAAATTGACGATGGTGAATTTTTCTGAACCAGCTTTTATACGAATTTGTATAACTTTGCAATTTATATTAATAACCATCGTTTACAAGAGATACGTCGAATATTAAATATTGTCAAAGAAATTCCTGAATTTAATTAAAAATCAATTATTCGTTACAAACGAAAATGTTAAAATATAAGTTTATTTTCTATACAACGCTTTTTTTATGGAAACGCCTCGCAACTTCAATCAATTCCTCCGTCGGCCCGGCCTTTCATTTCAATTCGCATTTCCAATAAAGTCGTCATAATGAACCTCGCTATCAGTGAAAAACGGCGAATTTATCATTTATCTGATAACATCGCCGCACTGTTAAAAATTGCTTGAAAATTCAACAAAAAAAATAATTAAAAATTCAGTTACGGGTTATTGAAAATAAATTCGAATATACATTTGATTGAATTTTGCATTCGCACCGTCTTTTTAAATTTATTCAACAACATGTAACTGAAAAAAAGCATGCAATTTATTACAATCTCAATTTTAACAATTGAAAATTCAAGTAAAGTACTTCAATAACAATTCAATAACAATTTATCAATTTTAAGTTGAGGTGAGGTCAAATTTTTCAACCACGTAATTGGAAAAAACTTCAATAACATTTTGTTGAAGTTTTTGTCAAAATTTTTAACAGTACGGCTATTTTTCGAATCCTCTGTCACATGATTGCCATCGTTCTCCGCGATCTCGAACCCTCAAATTCAATTTTACGCGAATTTTCTAAATATTTTCTACCCTGTTACCAACGGAATGTAACAAAAATAAAACAACTAGTGTACGACCACAATACAAATTGTAAAAGTAATCAGCGGATAAAGATCGCCCGAACGTACATAGGCACACGGCTGACGGCACATCGCTCTAAAGGCTTGCGCACCAAATCGCTTGCGTATACCCGAGCAACACGCGCGCGTGAGAGAGAGAGAGAGAGACAAAGAGAAAATATAAATCAATAGCTCTAGCGCAGCGTCGACGCTCGCTCTTGCACACAAAGCGACGGATCCATTACAGGATACAAATGAGGCGGACGCGCGCGCGCACCTGATCCATCGTCCCGATATAACTCGATTCCCTCCGCACGTATATGCACCCTCGCAAATAACCGGTATTAAGCGTGTTTTACGGCGTCACTCAGATCGGCAATTAACGTCCCTTGGCGCGCACGCGGCTGCAGCAGCACGCCGGTGTTCGATCTCTCGTACCAGTAGCACACCGCTCCCCTCCCTCTCCACGCCAAATGCCCCTTGTCCGCTCCCTGGTCGCCTCTCGTCTGGGGCGTGAATTCAATCTCGGACTCCGCGGGAGAAATCGATTCCGCTGGAGCTGCGAACTACGGTTAGCTCTCCATTGAGAGGACTAACGCCTCTGAGGGGATATAGGAGGCGTACGTGCGCGCGGGCGCGCGCGGGCTTAAAGTCGCGTGTTATATACACGCCACGATGGTGCTGGCTACTGACCGATTGAATTCTCAAAAGGCGCGTCGGAAACCGCACTGGCGATTCGATCGCAGCAGAATTCATTCAACGCGTATATAGCGCCATCGGGAAAGAGAGCGTTCTATCGATGCTTATATAGAGATGCCTGGCCGGCTGGCTGTGCTGAATGGACACGGGGGAAGTTTGAGAGACTGAATGCCCCGAGCTGTGTATGATGAAAAGTTTAGCGGCATCTTTTGTAATGAACATTCGTGCTGGGAAATGAGTATTTGGGCGTGAATACGCCGCGCGTAAATAAAAACCTGACTTTTCGGGCAATGCAAAAATAACTCATGTGAGCGAATGTAAAGTCGATATGGGATGTACGTCTAATCGGTGGAAATAATATACGCTTTCTCTGAATTAATGTTCTAAAAATGGTGAGATGTTGCGATCCGCAAAGCAATATCACACGGGGCTACAGCAACCACCTAGAGGATAGCTCCTCGAGGTATTGCATTTCTCACACCTCGCATCCACCGGCGATACACTATATACCCGACTCCGCTCGACTAAAGCAGTAGTACTCGATCCCCTCATACAGCACATCCTCTCGTCTGCGCATTATCTCTCCGCAAGCCCCGACGCACACCGATCCCCTTGAAGCACGCACACACACGCATATAGACTACACGCAGTGGTATTTCCCAAGTGCAGTCGCGTGTTTTGGCACGCGCGCCCGACAAAAGTTCCTCTGCGAGGGCCATTCCCACGTCATGCTAATCAAGCCGGGTCAATCGGGAGCCCCGGCATTATTCTCCTCTCCTCCCGCAGCTTCTGATCTCACACTCTCTCTTCCGCCTCTATCCCTCTGGAAACTGCCGAATAACTAGCTGTCTATTTCAACTCCCCCGTAGGGCGGTCGGACATGGAGCGAGAGAGTTGGCGCTCTAATGTATTGCTGATTGCTCAAACGCGTCAGGGAGGATGGATGGGGGTGGCGTGCTAGACACTGCAGAGGGGAGAGTGCAACACCAACGTCGTCGACTCCGTTCTCTCTCTGTGTGTAAGGTATTGGCGCTTCTCAACTTCCGTTTATTAAGTCGGCTCGATCGCGGATTGAATCTGCGCAGGCGTTAATTGCACGGAGTATCGGCAATGGGGATGCAAGGGTGCCGAGGTTTTAGTTACATGCTGGTTGGCAACTGTCTAGTAATTGGGAGAATGGTTTACGGGGGACTCGGTGAGGGTTAGTGTGAATATAATTGTTGCCGAAGGTTGGAGTACTTTGTGAAAACTTTGTATTTTATGGTATGAAAATGTTTATAGTTTGAAGTTATATAATTGATGGAGAATTAAATATTATAAGTATGTCAATTGTAATTTGCAATTAATTGTTCGAGCTCAACCGAAATTAACTGGAAAATGGAAAGTTTCCTAATTTTCAAATGAAAAATCATTATCAATTCTATATACGCGAGGATTCTTCTGTAATTCATTACAACTTTTCAAACTAACAAGCAATCGCTTAACGTTAATTAAAAAAAAAACTTCCTTCTCTTTAAAGTACAAGCTTTGTAAACAAAACAAATTACTTTTCAATCGACGGAAAATTTGTAAACTTAGATACAACCTGCCTCCTCGAAGAATATATGTGAAATATGTTTCATCTCGTATCGTTAGTACGAGATGAGCGAAAGAGAACGTCGATGTGTACGGGTATCAAGGACGACGAGGTATTGTAAACGAGCAATGAAATCGAGAATCGCAGGACGGGAGTTAAATAATCGCTGAAGATATCATGATAAATGAAATGAGACCTCGATAAATGAAATTCCGCGAAATGAATTCGAAAGAAACTTATGTAGCCCGTTCAATATTCATTTCCCGCGAACTCAGGAGAATTAAAAAAAGAAAAAATTAAAAAGCCCGACAATGGAACACGCGTATATTTAGCATCGGGTAATGAATCCCCGGAAAGTAATTAAAGTTTTCCCGATCTCGGGCCGCGGCTGAGAAATCGCTCGCTCGTTCGGATGCGTCGCATTTTTCATCCTCAGGGTCTCTCCCTCGCGCCTCGTCGTCTTACCCGATTCACCCCCCACCTCCTACCTACTCCTGCGTTTCTCCTTCGCAAAGAGTCGCTGCTACTGTCGCGTCTCCTTTCCGCATCGTGTATTTCTCGAGATTCGCCAGCCGATACTCATGCAAATGCACGGGCCACACATTGAAGGGTTAAATTTCGAGAATTACTTATAAATTTTTATAAGCGCCCTCCGCACCGTCTCGCCAGCACGCGGAATAAATAAGCCGCGAAAAGGAGATCGCAAGGATGAATCTGTCCGGCGAGGGAACAATGGGGAACGAGGAATTTTTATGAGGGTCAGCGCGAGAGCGCTAGACGCCGCGTATACTACGCGCGCCAGTAAAAAAACGCCGCCGTAAAGAGTATAGCGAGCATCGCTCTCTTCCAAGAGGGAGTAAGGAAGACAGAAGACTAAGAAGAGAACATGGGAGGGGGAGACGCACCGGCGACATTTAATCTAGCAGAGAGCAAGCTAGATCGGACGTTTTACTTTTATATTCTATCGTACGAGAGACAGAGGTGGAGGGGGACAGAAAGAAAGAAAGAAAGAGGAAGAGAGCCAGTGGCTCAGAAAACAGCACGACATCCGTATAGCATTATCTTTAAATTCGTTTCGCATCGTTCTCTTTGATTTTCCCGTCCTCGTCGTCGACTATTGCCACCGCCGAAGCTATTTATCCTCCGTCGGCATCGCGCTCTCTTCGCGCGTGCGCTCGCTCCGATTAGATCCTTCGCAGGAGGGGGATCGGACGGATTTCCGACGATTGTCTCTTGCTCGCACGCTCGAGGACGAGGCCAATTGAAAATTTCAAGAGTTCGAGAGATTTTTTAAGCCCGATAGCGAAATCCAATGCGAGTGAGCGCTAGAGATAGTGATTTTTATAGAACGATTTGGAGAGAGAGAGAGCGAGCGAGCGGGAGAGAGAAAGAGAGATTGGGAGGGCGCGGCGCTCGAGATTTTCGTGTTTTTTTCTAGATAAAGCTGCAAATGGCTGACGTTGTATAATGCCGTTGCGTGCAAATGTATTCGAATGTTTTACTATTGGCGAACGTTTGCAGGAAGTTTGCGGGAAAAAATAATATATATGAGAGCATCAATGATTTTCTGTTTATAAATGAATGATGGAAAAATGATATCACCCTGTCATTTGCGTACCTTTCAGTAGCGTATAGTATTCGTAAAAAGTTTAAAAACGAAGCGTGCCTTAGATGTAGAGTATTACGAGAGCTTCGATCGAATCGATTTTCTGTCACGGTAAAATTAACAATTTAATAATAATAATAAACTTGACACCTAATACGACTTGCTCTAAGACGCATGAGCCACATCCAATACCCCTAATCAGCTAAGCAACTTACCCCTGACTGACAACCAACAATAAAGGATGCCCCTTCCCCCTCATTCAGCCACCCTTTCACCTAATACCTCCCCTCCTCCCCGTTCCTCCCCCTCACCTTTGCAATGTCGAGCCACCACCCGACAGTTTAAATCCTTTCGTTTCGGCGACGTGCCGCCCGTACGACGTCATCCTGCTCGCTCTCCCTCCCCACGGCGCGCATCCTCCGCCAGGGCCGCGGAAGTGCCGCTAAGTTTAATCCCGATTTACGGGGCCGGATTACACGAGGCCGGGATTCTGAGACACCCCCGCACGTGCGCATCCATGGACAATGGACCCAGAGAGGAGAGAGAGAGAGAGGAGTCTCAGGGCGAACGCCCGGCAGGAGATCGTTCTAATTAACGCCAAAATAATGGACGGGTCCGGCTAAGCCGCAAGCATCGCGTACTCGCGCGTCTATATCCATCGACCGCTGTAGAAGAGGAGGCGAGTTGATTCCAAAGGGGACGACCTACTGCTATTGACACGAGGGATTGCACTTATAATTCTTGCACAAGTGTCAGATGAGTTAGTGGAGGGAGCGTGTGAGGTGGCTGGAGAGAGTGATTTGTAGGTTGTATGGAGGTTGGAAAGGATTTTTTTAGAGGTTCGGGAGACTTTGTAATCCAGCGATGCTTTATACTGATTTCTACAGTTTTTTTTATTTAATATTATTAGCGTAATATACATATTGGTTGTTATAGATTAATGGATTATTATTGTTTATGGTTAATTGGTGTATTTATTTTACTAGCAGTATATTATACGACGATATATTGAAGATTATTGCTAATATGCTGCATGCATGAATACTAATTACTTGCTTATTATATACTACTAATGCAGAATTATAATGAAAACAAAAAAATTATATTACTTTCAATTTTTAAGATTTATTGTTATAATTTATACTATTAAACACAAATTATTCTATTGTAATTAAACTCACATATAAACTGTGGATTCGTGTAAAAATTCTATTTATATACAAACGACTTTACTTATAAATTGAGTAAGCATAATAGTGCAACGAATATAATATTTCATGGAATTGATATATTTTTAACGCACTTTTAATATTCAAAATAAAAAATTTAAACGTAGGATAAAACTAAAAGGATAAAATTGCATCAACGACATAAAAATAGATTTCTAGCCCGAAATCAGATAAAGAGAATGACAAAAAAGCTTGATATATGAAAAACGATTTAGTAGAAATTGTGAATAATAATGTTTTGTTATGTTTGAAGACAATTTCTCTTTACTCAAGAATTTCTTTTAAAATAGAACGGGAAAATAAAAAAAAAAATTGGAAGGTTACTATATGCCAAAGAATTGGCAATTAACTTTTTTTCTATGTGATTGCCAGATATAGCACTTTCGCGTTATTATTGTGTTTTCAGAAGAAATAAATTGTCTTGTGTACAATAAGTAATCCAATCATAAATGGAGTCATTGATCGTATCATTTCACGTACATAAATATGTCGTTCGTAGAGCTTCCACATGAATACATTTACAGATAAATTCAATTGATTGACTATATGTCAAGCATATCAAGTATTTTTACAATGGACAATAAATGTTGGAATGCGTGATGAATGATGACTGAAATATTGAAAAATTGATGAATCAACTTCATTATTTCAGTATTACAACGCTTTCTCTTTGAGCAAGTAATATTTGAAAAATTGTCGATTTACAGTGGCCCACATTAAATCAATGGGTCACTCAAACGAGCCCTTTTAATCTTACATAACATTCGGGAAAGAATCCAAAAGAAAAAAAACTGATCCACCCACTCGGAGCCGTAAATCGACAATCAGCAACATCACCCTGTCACACACGTAACCAAACCCCTCTGCCCCATTCCCTCTCTCACTCTCACTGGCAATCGGCCATACTCCCATGATTCGCTCTGTACCTCCTTGCACGCAGACACACATACACACACGATTGCTACTTTAACACATCGCGCTTCAACGCTGCGACGACTCCGACGACGACGATTTCCACTCCTCCGGCCCCGATCTTTACGATCGTATCGATGTTATCAAGACGACTCTTGCCCCCCCACGTACACACGTACACTACACACAAGCAGCGCTCTACTACCTACTGCGCGCGAATTTACTACTCGGTGCAGATAAACGCGGCCAGTTCGTGTGTTCCGCTCGGCCGGCCAGTGACCCCTGCTGATCGCGCAGCTTTGCCGACGGTGCCGTGGCCTATAAACCGGCCGGGCCAAGGCGAAATTAGGGAGATGTATTTTATCGTGCTCACATGAGAGAGAAAGACAGCGATTTTCCTGCGGGCTTGGCACGCACACACGCACACACAGACAGCTGTTTGCTCTCTTTTTGAATGCAAAAACACCTGTTATCGGGGGGGCAGTGGGAGAGGTTTACGCTCTATTTATCGCCTGCCATTCGTTATTATCGTCGTTAATACCCGCCGGCGAACGGCGCTTTTAATTAACGGTGAATATAGGGCGCACGTAAGCTCGGCCAAGCTTCGATGGGTGAGTGTGTGTGGTGGTGGCGGAGGGGAGGGGGTGTAGTTCCTTGTTGAGCAATGGTTTATGCTTTTTTGGTGCAAGATAGATTGCAGTTTAGGCCTTACGGTCAGAATTTTTTTGTAGTTAATTAAAAACCTAAAATAAAAAACGGCGTTGCTTTGTAGAAATAGTTTTAATTTGGGGGATTTTTAAGCTGCTTTTCGTATAAAATAACGTATAGAATTGCATCAAATAAAGTGGAATAGTCGTCGTTCCAGTCGTTTTGATCAATATTTTCTGTAATAGTCATGTTTCTCACATTTTCAGTGATAGGACAGGTTTTATAGGTTGGACTTTCAAAACTGAAAGTCAGCTCTGGTGTTTCCTTTTTTTCTGTCGGCTGTAGGGGACGGTGTCACCGAAAAAGTTAATTGTGAAGTAATTTGATAGTGATTATCAAATGTAAGGGAAATATTCAATTATATAAAAAATGATTTTTTTAAATTTATGGTTTTGAAAGATTATGAATTTTAATATAAACATAAATCGTTTTTCTAGGTCTGACCATAATCGCCTTCTTCTACTTAACGAACACGTACCGTTAATTGTTTGGACAGTTTCTTTGTAATATTCTTTAAAATATCCTACTAAAACTAGTCTATGATAATTATTTCTATAATTTCTATTTCTTGCAAGTAACAAAAGTAGTTCTCATTTTACTATGCTTCCACATAGTAAATAACTTTAGCAACGGCTTCTCAGAAAAAAAGTTGGCTTTCGAACTAATTGCAGAGCTCCAGCGTATGATATTCCTGTGAAACTAATTTTTCCGTTCTTCACCGCATCGCTGCAATTACACGCACGCCAGCGCGTGTGCCACTTCATTATCAGTCGGTGGCGTCTCGCATCTTGCCACCCTTGCAAACACAAAGTTGTCGTCAAAGCGTCTGCGCGACGCGAAGCGCGAAAAAAACGACGGCCGTCGTCGCAGGTGCTTCCAAGCTCGGAATTTTTCTCAAGGGCTCGCCCTTCCGCCTTAAATCTTCGCTTCCTACACCCACGCACGCTTTACGCTCGAGATATCCGCTCGTAAATAATATCGACTGGAGGGGCGGGCCGACGTCGCCGCATGCTCTTCATTTTCGTCGTCGTAATACACTTTTACGGGGATTATTAAAGTGCGCGGATCTATGACAGTCTCCTATTTTAGAGGAGCGCGTCTACGAGACGTGCTTCCTTTTTCCGTCATACTTGATTTATTTGCATGAAAACAATATATTATTTGTGCTCGTTTTCGTACCATTAATACTTGCAAAGTGACAATCAATAGAAGATATATTATTTTCCAATGAAAAAAGAGAATATTTGAGATAAGTTGGCCCATATCTCAAGAAAAAGGACCCATTTAATGAAATGGTGAGCACCGGGCTACTCTACTAGTAAGTAGAGACGTTCATGATTATAATATACATCAGTCTGTAATGTTGGAGCAATTGATCGTTTATAGTCTTTAAAATATCGCCCGAAAAAGGAGTGGATATCGAAGAAAGTAAGCCGATGTTCACCCATTTCGCTACTTGGAGCTTTAATTGCTCGTGCTAGAAGCTTGTTCATAACATGTATAACTAAGCACACGATTATGATGATGAAAAGCAGCAGTTTATGAAAAATCACCGATTAAACACCTATAGTTTTCAAAGTATGAGGCGATAAACAGAGCGAGTATTGAAAAGAGGTATGCGGATGCTCGCCAGTTTCGCTAGTCAGGGTTTCAATAGTTCGAGCTAGACGCTTGTGAGTTTTATGTTACCAAGTAGACACGTTTATAATTATAAAAAACTATCTATACAAAATCAGAGGTTCAACGCCGATAGTTCTTAGAATATCGAGCAAAAACAGAGCGAGTTCATTTTCTGTAGCTAAACATACACCTTTATTATTATTATATTAGACAGCGATCCCTCAAAATTTTAATAATGAAGATCTCTATAGACAGTGAATATTTTTCCATAAAATATTATATATATTTTCAATAATCTATTTTATATCCATACGATATCGTGTTTGTAGAGAAAATGCAATTTTATTTTTAAATATACACTTAAAAAAAGAATTCGAAGTAATTTTTATCTTCTCTTTGAAAGTATTCTGCTAAAGCTGTTAACAGTGGTTTTTTCACAAACCGGAAAATCGATCATTCTGCACGTTGTAGGATAAAAAATATGTACTGATGATGGCTGAAAACCAATATCCATTTTGCCATTTTGGCACCACCCCACTTCAGAGTAGTTATTTACCATTCTAAAAATAATTGGAGTTTCTACCAGTGTATCATGAACATTCCTACTGATTTGCCCAAAAACTGGTTTTTTAAAACTAAATTCTATCCTAAAATTTCTAACATGCAAAGTGAAAAGTATCTACATTTGTCACTCATAACAATTTAATCCCAGCTTATAAAATCAACGTATCCGCAGTTCAGAAACCAATCCGATTCAATTGTCGACAAATACTTGATGACCGCCCACACTGAAATCCCATTATTACCGCGCTCGTTCTCCCCCATCCTCCATATATGGCGAGCAATATTTACGCTGGTTTAACGCGCGCGCTGAATTTCCCAGCGGGATACTTCCGCACTGACATTTTTAAATCATCTTTCGCGCAATATTCCACCGATTGCGGGGCGCGGCAAAAGGCTCTCTCTCTCTCTTCCTCTTTCTCTCCTTTTGCGCGAGCGGGGGTTTGATTCTTTAATTTGCTTAATGCCTTTCTCTGCCTGCGTATCTCTCGAGCTACTTATCGGGGCAACATTCGATATTTCATTCCAGCTGCTATTTGCTGCTTTCATGTCCCGAAGGCTATTTAAGGCGCGCTAGCTTAATGAAGGAAATTCCTCGCGTGACTCTATGCGAGCGCATATCGCAGCGAGAAAAGAAGAGGGCGTCGATTTCCCTTTGCGTTTGTTCTGAATTATTGCGCACGCGAGCCCTTTTGCGCTCTAGTTCATTCATTAGCGTAAACGCGAGTGCGGGTGGCTTTGTGAGGCTTTGTTTGTTTTTAACGAGGTTGAGCGAGCTTTGATTCCAATAAACGTAGGTTGCAACAAAGCCAAGAGTTAGAATCCTTCGCGGAAGCTGACTTTTTTTTTATGCAACGAAATTTTAAAATCAACTTTTTTATTATGTATTGTGGTGTTCAAAAATTTGATGATCAAGTTAACTGATACACAATATAATAGTTTTAAAAGGTAACAGATGACGAAACTATGAACTGGGATTCGTCTAAATATAATCATCAGAATAATAATAATAATTATGAGAATGACGAGAATTAAACAGTTTTGTAGTGTACACTTTAAACAGCAAGTCCATTAGAACCACTCAACTAAAATAATTATTATAACAATAATGAGCGCATGATAATAACCAAACTGACTTTCAGCACAGTCAATTCTGCACTCCACAAAACCACATAACAAACGCGTACGCTTCGCAGTCTCGTCTAATTTATTCATTTATGTTTCTCCCTCTCGGCCTGCTTATTATACATTTCTCATCCCCGGCCATCTTTCACCTCCGCACCATTGTGCCGTCGGCGTGCACTTTCACACACGAAAACACACACACACACACTGCCACACGTGCGCCATCCATTACACGACCACTCGCCAATATCTGCCTCTCGCACGCTCCACCGCTTGTTTTTCATCCGCACGAGCTCGCGCGAATTACTCATTAAACCCGTGAAACAGAGTAAGCGAGCCCGTGCTCGCATTAGTCGATAAAAACTCGCTCTTCCATAAATCAGGAGCCGGCCGATTCGCGCTCGCGAGTTTCGCGAGAACGGCCTCGAGCGCTCACGCTTAAATCAAAGCTCGCGACGACGCGCAGCGTGTAGTGCGTCGATACACTCGCACACGATGCACCCACGGAGAGCAGATGTTGCAGTTAAATCAACTCCCAATATGCCTTTGAATGCGCACGCGCCACGGGTAGCTCGTCCAAGGATCGTGGGTCAAAACAGCTGCGCTTAATTAAACGCACACACGCGGGCACGAGATTGGAACCTGCGCGAGAAATATTCCCTGTAATTGCCGATAATTACCGGCAGCCAGGGCATCCCACTAAGCCTCTCTCTCTCTCTCTCTTAGGCGAGAATGCAGGCGTGACGAGGGTGAATGCCACTAGCCAATGTGTGTATAGGTATAGGTGTATTCAGCGAACGTCGGCTGAATTATCTGCGCGGAGGTGAGCTTATACATCGCCTTATGAGCGAGAGGGAGTCGCACAGTAGCGTGACATAATGAGTCTACGTCAGCGCCACGGGGCTGAAGGTAAGAATTCGTTTGTCTTTGTTCGTCGGAAAATGGAAGTAGAGTCTTAGAACGAAGCGTGTCAAAGCCGTCGGCGATCTGGGGGAAATCGAAAGAACGAAGATGAAGTTTCACTAAGCCTTGTGCTAGCTGACCTTTGTTACTTAATACTAATCGGTGCCGCGCAGTGAATTTTGAATGATTAATGCAGAGGACTTGTGTTTGTTAAAATGGTCATTTAATTTAGTCGGAATCATTTGAAGCTCGATGGATTAGGAGAATCCTCTAGAATTTAGTCAGTTTGAGAAGTGAGCCATGTCCCACACATCGTTATTATGACTCTCGGAACAATTGTATTGATCATTCTTACAGTGAACACAGGTTGGTGTATCTATCACATGAAAGTACATATCTACCGTTAATAGAATCGAAAGGTTAAAAGATAAAGCAACGCTATACCACCAAAAGCCTACTATTCAGAAAATGGGTTGGATTTTACGACGTGGACGCACGTAATGCAGCACTTGGGCAACTTTTTAATGTTGAGAATTCAGCACATCTAGAGATAGAGAGGACGGGGGAATCGCGCCTGTACTATGTTGGTATTTGTCTTTTGCCACGTGCGCACAAGCGGACAACAAAATCTACCAAGTTTTCGCATGAAAATGAAGTTTTCCCTGTCTGGTATTACGTGACTTTGCACCGAGTTCTTTAAAGGCGCGGAAAAAAGTTGAGAAAGGTACTTTTATTTATCGAATTCTCATCAGTATTATGAAAAAGGTGACCTACTATGTTAGACTTTTGGATATTTTTATTATTTAGGTAAAAAAGAAAATGATGTTATGAGATTAGTAGAACTATTGATTCATCTAACAAACAAACATTCAATTACACATTTTCATATTCAAAAGTTAAATAGCCTATTTTATCCATCATACTAGACTATTAAACAACGTACCGCATTTCCTGCCCCAACTCCACCTTCCAGGCCGAACGACAGAACGATCGGCGTCAGCGATTTCATCAGGGGCCGGAAAACAATGGCAGCGCAGCATCAGCTCCGCAACTCTCTCTCCCTCTCTCTCTCTCTCTCTCTCTCTCTCTCGCTCTCTCTTCCGATCAGCGGACTGGATTTTAACCGCCGCCATATAGCCACACGCGCGCATCGTTATCCCGCGGAAAATCAAGTTCGGGAAGGTCCGAAAACTTTTGCGCATTACGTTTTTTACGGTTTTTTATTTGAGCCAAACTTTTTTATTCCCTGACGCGCGTTACCTCCTCTTTTACGGTGGATGACTGGGTCGAAATGAAATTCCTTATATTCTGTCTTCTGGAGGAGGAGGAGGAGCAGTTGGCGTATGGCTGTTACAACGAATTGCGAGAAACATGGGACAGTGAGGGGTGGTGCGGGCAGATTGCTTTTTCGGTTGGCAAAAGCGTTGATGGTAATTGGAGAGATAGCGGAACGCGGCTACGTGATGTGATTGCACTTAAAGTGGGAAGGTTCCGGATTATTTTATTTGTCCATCTGGAAGCACTTTTCTCTGATGTTGCAAACACTTTAAATTGGAGCTTAAATATGTAAAATAGAGGATCAAAAGAGATTAACGAGAATTTTATAATATTTAAATACGATTGTCGCATTTGGACATAAATTTTTATGCCCAATATGGTTATTCTAAGTAAATAATTATAATATTCAATAATTAAAAGAATTAGTCGTAGTATTTATCATTGTTTAAAAATTCTAAATCCGAATCAATAGGAAAAACTCCATCAGATCGAAATCCTTATGTATTCCTCTCAGCGAAAAAAAAATAGAGAACCGCACACTCCACTCGGCGCGTATTTTCTCTAAAGCGTGAGAGATCTTGATGTCCGGCGCAATGTTCCGTTCGTTTGCGCCAATCGATTACTGCGGCTTATCGGACTGGTCGGCACGGCAGCCACCCGGTGGCTTTGATAGAGATGACACGGTTCAAGCATTCGAATATAAATCACGGAATGAGCTCGCCACCACTGGTATTATAAAGCTTCAATAACGACGTCTATTGCCGTCTGTACAGGCACGCGCGTGTGTGTATGCGTGTGTACATATATTTTTTTCCTCTCCAACTTTTTTACTGACATTTGATAAAGTTTACCTACGATGGATGTTCGGAGGGATTTCGGGAGTGCGACGAAACGAAAATAAACGCCATTGATCACTATTCTGTATGTAAAACAGAGTATGCACACGTGTATGTGGATGTGTATGCGCTCGTGGATATGGGCGTTGGTGTGTGTATGTGTGTGTGTG
>UXGD01005214.1:0-15036 GCA_900474315.1 Torymus auratus
GCTTATCTTATATCAGATCTGATTATAAAATTGCATAATGTGCATTTTTACGATTATAAAAAGAAAGTATTATGAATTTATTTCAAGCAAACCACAAATTACTAAATTTCTTCTTAGAAAAATGAAAAGTCTCAGCGAATTATTTTACATTGTAAGTGAAAATAGTATCATGTGTGTTTTGCATATTCTAGAATGAGACAAGATAATTATAATAAAGAAACAATTTATAACATTTCTCAGAATAGTTTTTGCGGTGTATTTATGTAGACTGGATAGAGCAAAAACTTATCAATTTAAAAGTAAGTACATTTACCTACATTATCATGCTTCATACATGCAACGTTATTAATAACAGAATTTATTAATAACTGCAAAAAATTTCTAACAGCTGTTTTCAGTTTCATTATAACAATATCAATATCAATCTACGGGTCATAAACCCTCTATATAACATTATTCTACTATGGATTCCTGGTGATTATATTAAATAAATTCAAATATTCCCGCCTACTCCCATGATAAAGTCACCCAACCACTCTAATCAACACCCGAACCCTTTATTCCTTTCCAGTTCCATCCTAAAAAAATCCTCTTCCCTTTAAAAAACTAATATTCTCCCGATTCAACTCTCCGGACGATTCCCTTGACCTGTTCCCATCGAAATTCCCACAAACTCATTGAAAAACCCGACTCCGAAAGGCGAGGCTCGACTCACCGAGTACCAGCAGGCCGAGCCACGTGATCCCACGTGCCTCGCTCTCGCTCTCTCCGTCTCTCTCGCACCTCCCGATTCCCCACCTCAATTATCCTTCAATTCACCATCCTACCTCCATTAAAGCCCTTTTTTCACCTCTCAACATCAAACTTCACCCAATCTACACCTTTTTACCCCTTATCAGCTCCAAAATGCACCCTTTTCTCACAGATATCGCCTCATCGTCCATCTCACTCGCTCCATCCCCACCCACCCACTGGCTCCTATATCCATCTCGCTTGCACTCGTGTGTTTTATGCGCGCGCGCTCGTGCGCCTTCTGCTACTACTACACTGCGCTACAGTCGCAGAGAGCGGCGACGAAGACGACAGGCTATCGCGCAGTCTCCTATCGCCCTCGATTCAGCGCAAGCAGGAGCAGCAGCAGCAGGCGAATTAAGGATATAACAGCGGAACAGCTTCAGCAGCAGCCATGAATTCGATGTCGATGGGGTCCGCGATGGCGGCCGCGAAGGAGCACGTACTCGCCGTCTCGCGGGACTTTGTCGCCCAGCCCCGTGTCAGTGAGTATCGTCATACGTCGTCGTATTGAGTACGCCCGTCTTCCATCTTTCTCGCGTGTGTATATGTGTGTGTATGTATACTTCCTGCATTGTGCGCGGGGTACCTAAGGATTATAGCTATCGATTTTCCGAGTAGGCTCTAGGTTAGGGCTACATCGTAACCCTGATTCCCGCAATGTTGGAGCAAAGGTGGAGTGGTCACGGGTTGGGGCGAGCCTCGGGGAGACATTTTACCGGCGCGCCGCAGCCGCCGCGAAAGGTGGGCGTAGCGGCGGCGTACACCAGCTTTCGGGTGTGTATCGATCCCTCGCGGCTGTGGTCAGCTGATCGCATCTCGTCTCGTTCCCTTTAACCGCGGCCCTTGCTCCGCTTTCGTCGCTTTTTCGGATAACGTTAAAGATGAGACGCCACGAGACCAGGGCTTGATTGATCATGAGACCAGAGCGAGCAGCAGCAGCATCGCAGCGCGCGTGTGTCATGTGACTGCAGACGACGTATGCGGGCCTGGCCACTGCTGGGTGTATTTTCGCGCTCCGCGGTGCCACTCTGGGCCATACCCTTATGTATATACCCAGAACTTTTTTTTCTAAATGATTTTTAGGTGTGAGCTGGAGTTGGGATATTTAAAGGTATGGGAAATGTATCTGTTTGTTTACGCGGGCGTAGCCCTTCCGGGACGATTTTTATGTAACGGGAGCGTGATCTTTGGAGGCAGATGAGTGAGAGCGAAGAGAGAGTCTGAGTTCTTTGTTTAGGAGACGAAGAGTCTGTAGTTAGCGTAGCCAGGAGTCTTGTTGTCATAGTGCTGCTTTGTCTGGCAGTCTCTTGGGTTTATTGGCACACTTCCAGGAGCGCTTTTCAAGTTGTGCTGAAGATTTTTTTTATAAATCTTGATTTTGGGTGATGATGCGGATAGCATGAATGAGTTTGGATGTTAAGTATGCAATTGGAATATAGCTTCGTTGAAGTCTTGTTTATTATTAAATTCTTGGTACAGACTATGCAAGGAATTTGGAGATATTCGTTGAAAATTTCACAAGATTCTGACAAAGATGTCACTGAAAGACATGCATAATAATTATTGATTTATTTCTGTCAGCATAGGCAAACATAGTTGGAATGCGGTTTATTTATTAAATCATTAATATGTTGGAAGTTTATTGTAATATATTTCATTATTTATTTTTATACAATTATATTACAGAAGTATTTTGTAGTAAAGTTTGAAAACTAAATATCACTCACAAAGTACACCTATTTCTGTATAATCTAGCTCATCCAAAAAGTATTGATTTACTTATTCAAATCAATACTTTTATAAATATTTAATACATCATATTCTATTAATAACAATTGCATCCTTTCTTTCTAACTGTGTGCCAAATAAAACCATTTTTTCTACAGCTTACAGGACGGTGTCTGGTGTGAATGGACCTCTGGTCATCTTGGATGATGTCAAATTCCCCAAGTTTGCTGAAATCGTTCAGCTGAGGCTTGCAGATGGCTCAATACGCTCAGGTCAGGTCCTTGAAGTCTCTGGCACCAAGGCTGTTGTCCAGGTGTTTGAGGGCACCTCTGGTATTGATGCCAAAAACACTCACTGTGAGTTCACTGGTGACATTCTTCGTACACCCGTGTCTGAAGACATGTTGGGTAGAGTGTTCAACGGCTCTGGAAAGCCCATTGACAAGGGACCTCCCATCCTGGCTGAGGACTTCCTTGATATCCAGGGTCAGCCCATCAACCCCTGGTCTCGTATCTACCCAGAGGAAATGATCCAGACTGGTATCTCTGCTATTGATGTCATGAACTCCATTGCCAGAGGACAAAAGATCCCCATTTTCTCGGCAGCTGGTCTGCCCCATAATGAAGTAATGATAACGATATTATTTAATTTTCAAAGCAAATAAACGGGAAAGACACAAATCTAATCAATACCGATTTTCTCTTTCAGATCGCCGCTCAAATCTGTCGGCAAGCCGGTCTTGTCAAGACCCCAGGCAAGTCCGTTCTGGATTCGCACGAGGACAACTTCGCCATCGTGTTCGCCGCTATGGGTGTGAACATGGAAACCGCTCGATTCTTCAAGCAGGACTTCGAGGAGAACGGTTCCATGGAGAACGTCTGCCTCTTCTTGAATTTGGCTAACGATCCAACCATCGAGCGTATCATTACGCCCCGTCTCGCTCTTACAGCCGCCGAGTTCCTCGCCTACCAGTGCGAGAAGCACGTCCTTGTCATCCTTACCGACATGTCTTCTTATGCTGAGGCTCTTCGTGAGGTGAGCTTCTGTTTTCTTGATTTACGTAGTATATATTTAATTATTAATCATATTATTTATTTCAACAGTAAAGGTGTTCCAAATTATAGTTAAAATTAATATTTCATTTACAAACTTTTTAAAACAATTTATTATTCATTGAACACTGTGATGAAATAATAAGTAATTTAGATTTACTTCATTATGATAGTAAAAGCGTGCAAGATTTTCGAACTAAGCCGATCACATTTGTTTTCTGCAGCAAATAATTGTTTATCATTGAGATAAAAACCACTTTTTAATTTGTAAAAAGCTTAAACATCCGAGCTAAACATTCGAAACGTTCTAATTCCGTGAACTATTTTAGGTATCAGCCGCCCGTGAGGAGGTACCCGGACGACGTGGTTTCCCCGGTTACATGTACACCGATTTGGCCACCATTTACGAGCGCGCCGGACGTGTCGAGGGCCGAAATGGCTCCATTACCCAGATTCCCATTCTTACTATGCCTAACGACGATATTACTCACCCTATTCCCGATTTGACGGGTTACATTACCGAGGGACAGATCTACGTCGATCGTCAGCTGCACAACAGGCAGATTTACCCACCAATTAACGTGCTTCCGTCTCTGTCACGTTTGATGAAGTCTGCCATTGGTGAGGGCATGACCCGTAAGGATCACTCCGATGTGTCTAACCAGCTGGTGAGTACCAAAAATATTTATTTTTTTATAATTTCAGTAAATATTGGATAAAAAGTATTTGGTAATGTTTGGTTATAAAAGACATTGTTTTATTAATGAAGTTATTTATTCAAGTGTTCTTTCTGTTACATAGTGTTATACTTTTATTACTTATAATAACAATAATAACTCTGTTTGATATGTGTATTTGAAAATACACATACAGAAAATAAAGTAACAGTAAAATAAATATTAACAAAAATTAGATACTTAACTCATTGCATCATAAATGTATTCTCTGCAATGATACAGTTATTGGAATTAGTTAATTCCTATTTGTTTATACTTTAATTGTTTAATAAACTGTCTAAAATATACTATAGAAAACAAAATTAAAATCGAAATTTGTAAAACTTATTAAAATTACATGTATTACAATAAAATTTTCTCTTATTTCAGTACGCTTGCTACGCCATCGGCAAGGATGTGCAGGCCATGAAGGCTGTCGTGGGTGAGGAGGCTCTGACGCCCGACGATCTCCTCTACCTCGAGTTCCTCTCGAAATTCGAGAAGAACTTCATCTCGCAGGGTGCGTACGAGAACCGCACAGTCTTCGAGTCCCTCGACATCGGCTGGCAGCTGCTGCGTATCTTCCCCAAGGAGATGCTTAAGCGAATCCCGGCCAACACCCTGGCCGAGTTCTATCCCAGGGATTCACGTCATTAAGTCTCTCCATCGCTACCACCGCCGCCGCCGTCGTCGCGCCCTCCGCCAGCATCTTCGTAGTTTTTTAAAAAACAAATGCAGACGCGCGCGTACAGCCTAATGTGAGAGAAAGAGAGAAAGAAAGAGAGAAAGATGTATGCGTGCGAGCGCGAAGAGGTGACCGACCCTTGTGGAAATTTGCTGTTGCCAGTGTGTGTAGACGAGTAATTTGTTCTTCGTTAAAGAAAGCTATTGTTCGTGGTCCTTTTTTAATTTAAACAGTATTCAAAGTGATTTTTTAAGGTTGTGTAGGTTTTTTTGTTGAATCTACTGTTTACCTAGTGAACTCTGCAATATTTGATGATTAAATGATTTGTACAAATAAAGCATAAATTTTTTTTTATATTGGTTAAATATATCTTGCTACTTTTACACACTCACCAGTCGCTATAGCTCACGAGAGTAAATTTCTACCAGGGTATAGTGTTGAATTATCAATCTATAACTCTACGAAAGTTTAAGCGACGTGAAAACAGAGATATCCGCGCCTGTTATTATATACAGCTGTAAGGTTGAGAGAGTTTCTTCGAGCCACAGACAGACGGACAGACAGACACACCTACACCCACGCATCTGGTGAACGCCTGTGTAGCTTTCGAACAAGCGTATGTACGCGTTATGTTTTATCTACCATCATTCTAATAGGAAAGAAAGAAAAAAAAATTTATCTATTCCGGCTGGAAAACGTCGTCCTATCATTAGGGAAGCTCTTCCGTTCAGAAATTCATATTGTAAACGAATATTCTTCTGCACATTGACGCGCTGAACTGACTGAGCGCGGAGTACGCGTTGCATCGAGATGTTCCTAGAAGTCCGACGCCAAGGCCAAGTGTTCAATAAAATTTACCATCCGAGTTTGGAATGCACTTCGTGGAACAACTCCTCGCGCTCTCGTTCGGACGTTCTAGCGTTTTAAACTAAACGGCGATGCCGCAGTTGTTATGTATATCAGTCAGTATTACAGTATGAAGGAAAAATCAAGCGCGTCCGACTCTAATTTCGACACGTTACGTTGTTCCCTACATTCCAAGAGCGAAATTAATGCTAAAGAAATAACAAAAGAAAACTCTTCGTTTGGGAAAGGCAAGTTAATGGCTATACCAAAATGAAAAAACGCCGGATTTTCGCGAATTAACCACACTTAAAACATACATACACACACATACACACGTGTACAGTCCTCGAAACACGAACGCATATTATACGCCCAGCCCACAAAGTATAGAAGGAACAATAAAGATTTTCTATGAATTGTAAATGTTGATGTAATTGTAAACGATTAGGAAAATTCGATTGTCGACTGTACGAGTTTTCGATGTGTCGATGGTGCATTGTTGAGAGGCCCTTTTATCGATGAGAAAAAATATAAAAAAGGAAAGAAAATAACGATTTGATTGATCATTGTACTATTAGATTCAGATTATTATATATGATTAAGAATTGGTAAACGTGGTTGCTTGGTTTCATCTGAAAGGTTGACATTTTCTCGATGTTAAATTTAGAAAAACGTGAATGTATTATAACTGTATAAAAAAGAAAGAAGTAAAATAATGAATTAATCTCCTACTTGTTTCCTTCTTAGACATAATATTTCCTCAGACTTCTTTAACACACGTTTTAGTGTATAAAAAAAATTAATTGTTGCGCCGTTGTTGCTGTCATGATTAACATTTATTATAAAACGCCGTTGTCAACGTTTTTCCGTTGTACTGCTGGATAAAGCTGAGCAAAAATTGATTGTAAAGTTGAGAAAAAGGCATATTGTGAGTTTTTGAAGCGAAAGTTATATTGTCATTCTTGAAAATACATACGAAATAAAGGGATTATACGATTGTAACGTGCTGATGATTTTGTCATGAATTTCGACGCTACCGTAACGTACACGAAGCCAAGAATTCAATTATTTTTTCTTCGAAGATTGTACTTTACTATAATCTTCACTAGTTCTTATCAAATGCTTGATTTTATTCCGTTATTTTTGTATAATTTTAAGGCGTAGCAATATTATGTTTGATGAAACAAAAAAATGTATTGTGCATGGAAAAAAGTGATTGTTCGATTTCAAATAAAATTATATTTTATTCGAACTGATCGTGTTTTCAGCTTCTGTATGCAGTTTGCTATATTTAATTTTTTTTTTACTTTGGCGCATCTTGTTTTATTTTTTCGCTCGCGGCTTTCTCGCGATTCATCTGCAACAACTAATCTTAGATTTTATCATTTCCGTAATCCAAAATAGATGATCCACTGCTTAAACATGCGCAGCATCGTTATTTTCGTTCGCTTACCATTTTCCTTAGATCTATGTTTTTCATTTCAGTATAGTCCAACTAAACATCAACACTATACTAATTAATCCAAACATACCAACAACCCAGCGAGGATCATTTAATTAAACATTCTTGTATCCTCGTACGACCTCGCTTTCACAATCCCCAGAACCTTCGCTCGAATTTTCCTACAAAATTAATAAACCACATATAAAAAAAATAACCCAGTCACCTCCTACCTTCCCAAAACTCGTAGCGAAAAAGAACCAAACCATATAAAAAACCTGGTTCGCATTGACGAGAACTCGTTATGCATATACTTACTCCACTCCCCTCCGAAAGACAAACGCTCGCAAATATTTCGAAAAAAAGAACGAGCGCCGCGTATAATTGCGCGCCCGCAGGAGCTATTTTCGCTCTCCTGTTATCATTTCTGCGTGCGCGTGCACTGACGTAGTATGTGCACTCTCGCCGGAATTTTCGGCGATGGGAGGAGATACAGATATATATGCCCGACGAGGTCGTACACGCGTTCGTCTATACGACGCGGTGCAGACGTACGTAATGCATACATGTATAGATAAGTATAGAGGTTTTGGAGAACGCGCCGGTCATAAAGCGCGCGTTGGGCATGCAAGGTGGTTTTTTTTTCAAGGGGAAAGTTTTGAAAGAGGTAGGTATTTAGACGGCACTTATTGTTTGAAATTTTTTTATTTTTTTTCTTTCGAAAGTGCATCTATGGTTGTCTTTATTTTCTTACGTATAATACAATCTTTTTTTTTGCATATATTTTACATTTTAATTGATAAGATAATAAACATATTCATCGGTTGTAAAAGAATATTAGTATATATCAGAATACTTTTCCTTACATTGTTACCATCCAAAAAATTGCATATATTCTAATTTTATTCGAAGAAGAGCCGTCGAAAGTCACCTGCAGTTTAACGACTTCCACGAAAAAGTAGTTTAATGCACAATCTAAGTACCTTCTCTCGAGTGCAAGCTGTTCACCGTCCGACATTCAGCGTCCGATGATTATACATACTCGACCCTCTTTCCACCGATTTAAAAGATATATACATATGGGGAATTCGTTAGCATGCTCATCACGTACGTTAATCGGCTGCATTTTTATTCAAGTTTTTCCTGTGAGTTTTTATGGATCAAGGAAATTTCTTTTTTATTTCAATTCTGATTTTTCATTTCGAATTTAACGATAATCAGAATAACCACAATATGGTATTGTGTAAATTTTTATTTCGCTTTTTAAGGAAAATTATCTTTTGTGCTGATTAAAATCTGGAAAAACGCACAACAGAAGACAACAGTTCGGCGCAAAATATAATAAACATGCTTATATAGATATATATTAACGTCCAATTACTAGCATAAAAAAATCGTTGTATGTGTTAATACAACTGTTAATGCGCTCGGACATTGATTACAAATCGATTATCTAATTTTATTATCTGATAACATTGTGTTTTATACTTTTAAATTTGTTATCATTGACTTCTTGAAAACACAAAATGACATAATTCATCGCTCTATACAGCCATATTATTTTACATAAGCATAACATATTGCATTTATGAAGTTCAAATATAAAGTGCACATAAATGTTTGTATAAGTATATTATTATTACGCTTATAAGTATATTATTCTAGTTAATTTAGCCAATATGTTCATTTGCATGGATAGCGTTTTTTACATGAATCACTTGTTTTTCTAATGAACGTTTTTTAAGGACGAAAATTTCAATTTGAGAAAAAAATGTTGAATTACCATCCATATTCACCTACGAAGATAAAAGTAAGCGCATATCAAAATAATTAATAAATTATAATAAAATTATCATGTTTTAATTTTATTCAATAATAATAATTAATTTAATAATATTTAATTTTATTTTAATAATAATACGAAGTGTCCTATCTGTACCAACAAGACAAGGGGTGGAAACCATAAGCACTAGTGCTACCATGCACTCTATATAGATATAGTGAAAATTATTTCACATTGTGGCATCATTTTCACTTTTTGTCATCCCGCTCAGGAAAATAAATATTATTTCTTCCAAAAGAAAAACTACCTCCACAACTAAAGTCCCCGCTCCATTCACCCTATCATTGCTATACACTACAGCTATAGTCACCCACTATATACCACCACCTCACCTATTTCACGAGCGCGCGCGCATATATGCAACCCGTCGTCGAGTACCTATCTACGACGTTACTACGAGTCGGTGCAGACCCGTGTTGTTCTCCGGCCGGAGAGCACGTCGCACACAGGGGCTCGCGAGGAAGAGAGACAGAGAGAGAAGAGAACCGGGCTCACGTTCTTGCAGCAGCCGCCGCTCGCGTGTGCCAGCGAGTGACAGTCGGAATTCTGCGGGAGAGCGTGACGCACAGGCTGTGCTACAGTTGCTTCCACATCATTAGGCGCCACGATAATCCACAAGGTATTTATCTGATCAGATAGTCGCGAGTTACAGCGCTTTTTTGCGAGTGTATATGATAGTTTGACCGATGATGATGTATGTGTGTGTGAGAGTAGGGTGCACGTGTGTGTGTAGGAGAAAGTGAGGTTAGGTCGCGGCTGAGTCGCGGATAGACTGCGGAGTATGTGAGAAATGAATGATTGTTGAGATGAGGAGATTACGTCTGGAGGACGAGATAAGAGGATCTGCGCAGTTTTGTTTATTTCATGAAATGACGAAGGTGCGTAGCCGATTCCGCGTTCGTGCGCTTGCTACCACGTGACACATTTCTCCTCCTCCTCCGCCACCACCGCGGTGGCGAGTGTTTATATATACATAAAAACATAATCGAAGCCGATGCATTTTACATCATCCGCGGCTACCTCAACGAAGGCCGATTCTACCTAAGCTTATAGTTTATACCCGTAATACATCTGTACCTAACTTATACGTGTGTTTTGGTAATTGCAGCGGGTATCACGTGGCCGGCGTATATATGACGGTAATATAAGAGAAAGAGAGAGAAAGATGCGACATGCGAACGCGACCGCGTAACAGGCGATATGTGTTGCGTATAGGTGATGTGTGCATTACCAGTTGGGTGCTTATATGCATATAAGTGCATTGATTCGGCGGCGCGGTTCTTTAATTCAGAGGGTATATATGGCGGAGGTGCGGGGGATCGAAGTGTGCACGTTTCGTTGACGCAGGACATTTTATTGATTATAAAGCGTCGGTGTATTTTTCAGCGAACGTTCGATATACGTGCAGTGTTTTATACACGAACTTACATGAATTGTTGGTATAATGATATAACAAATGGATTGTATTTGAAGTTATGCGATTTTTTTGTTATTGGGGATGGCAGAGAATGTATGAAAATTGTAAAAGCGTTGATGCTCGAAATTAGGTTCGACTTATTGTGCTCCGATTGATTGAAGAACCTTGTCGGATAATTCAGTTCCCATAGTGTTACGAAAAGAGTTGCATTTCGTAATCTAGAATTTAGGTTACAAGTGATAAGTAATGGTAATGCGCTCTATACTCTCACGGATGTTATCGCGTGATTTTTTTGAAAATTGAATTTAATAAACAGTGCTTATGATTTATGGATAGTCGTGGAAACTCCTAAATTATTTTCAAAAGTGTTTTATTGCTTTTTATTTAGAAAATTTTCAAATGCAAGTCTCTAACATCACGATACAGCTATATATCAGATCATGTTTTTGGGAAAATTAAAAAAAAAAATTTGAAGTATATAAGAACAAAAAGAATAACCTTATATTAAATCAGATTAAATATAATGTACTTAAAGTTATCGTACATGCATAAAAATAATGCAAATAAGAATTAAACAGATATACACGATTCAATTAAAACGATTTTAAAAATGCACCTCGACGGCTGCCACGCCACCGACGATGTCAATTATATACAATTACTTATTCGCTTCATTACCTGAAAAGCCGCCGCGCGTGTCAACAATAATCCGCGAAAAATTCATGACCCACATATGCCCTTTGAATCTCGACCATATATCTACTTATATATTTACAAAAGTGACGTAACATTCTCCATATACAACTTTGTCCTACTGCTTACTTACTTATTTACTTGCGCGCATAGCATATACGTTGAATTATTCATTACGGCAATATCTGCTAAAAATAAACAAAAGCCGTCGACCTCTCGACATGAAAATGTGCTCTTTCACGAAAAGTGTCCGTGGTTAAGCGGTAGGTATATATAATGGACGTGGGGAACAAAGCTTCGCTGCGCGATAGGAAATGCACGCCGGTCAATAGTTCTGTCGCGTCGTGAATTCAGTTACTTACATTGTACACTTATGCGCGACCGATTATTTTTGCGAAAGTTTCCCTCGCGATTGCGCGACGTTGCTGATTTTTTCGCGCTAATTATCACATTCGTTGCTCTTTATTACTGAATGCCTATATGTACGCACATATTTCCCAACACCGACATATCCAGATTCAGCAGCGTATATAATTACCCAATATAGCTGTGTCTATAATTTTCGGCATACCGTTGTATATCCCACTTGCTGCAGCGGTGCACTTGTTTTTATAAAACTATGGTCGCGTGGGGTTCGACCGCGGGATCGACGAGTTGCGAAGGCTGCTGCTGCTGCCGCGAGAAATGAATCACCGATAGATGCTTACTTACTTTCTTACCTGTGACGGGTAATACTTATTATATAAGAATTGAGCGCAGCTTCGTGTTTTTATTCTACAGTTACCTACTCGAAATGAGTGCGTACGCGTGTGTATGTGTGGCAAAGGTTTATTATGATATGCCGCGTCCAATTATAGATTTCTGCGTTGTATTTCAGTGGGGTTATCTTTATTGGCGGAGATACATTGTTTTTAGTGTTGTAGGTTTGATTTTTAGTGCAGTGTGGCATATGGGCTTGAGGCGCTAGTAAGAAAAAAATAAAATAATATATATATGTTTGTTAAAATAATGTAATTGTACTATCATCTTTAACGGTTCGCACTATTTGTAATTACTGTAGTAATAACTGTATCGCATCTTGCAAATCAAGTTTTTTTTTTAATTTTATTATATATAGTTTCTAATACAATTTTAACGATAAATGCTATAAAGTTTGGGAACAATTAATTTTTATCTTATATTTATAGTTTCTTTCAATTATTCATATGCAATTAATTGTACGTAAAAAATTTCGACAAATTATTTCTCATATGTATATTTCATCTTTGGCCGAGGGAGAGCTTTGTAACGTTCCGTGTCTTTTGTATATTTCACGGTTAATTTTTAACGAGCTTATAACATTGGTAGAACGCAACATTTTTTTGAATTCTCAGAAAGATAAAAGTAAAACTTGTTGTCTCTGCATTTCTTTCTCATTTGTCAGTTTACATATAAAATTTCGAAACAGAATTATTCATACGTTTGTATTAGGACCTTTTAGAACATTTGTTTTTATAATAATGTCTACACACAAAAAAATTGTGTAACATTTAAATAAAAAAAGAACGTCCCAAAAATGTGACCAAAAAAATTTGTCCAACGTCTCTATAGCTTACGGAAATCAGTCGAAACTTTTATTCGTATTTCCTCGTATATATTTATGCGTGTGTACGAATAAACCACACGATGTCAACAGCAAACGCACAGCGAATCGATCGTTTAAATTAAACAAAGCGCGAATGAATCACCTCCACACAAAGATACCCACATCACCTCATCCGACAATATATACTAAAAAAATTCCCAATGCAAACGCGCATCATTTTTCGCCTCGCGCACTATAACAACAACCATATCATTCGGTACGCGTAACGGGCACGAGGTGAAATCGCGCGCGGCGTAAGAGTAAATTGTCGGTATAATACCCCCGCGAGGAGGAAGCACGAGAAAGCCATATTCTCCTCGTCCTGCAAGCAATGCCCGCGGACGTAATAATTATCGGGGAAGTCGATGTTCACGGGTTCGTGACGACGACGATAGGGATGTCTATGCGTGTGTAAACAGTTGATATGGTTGGTGCGTAATGTCGCGTGGCTTTTGTAATATATAATGGGGAGATCGCGATTGGAGAGGGTTTGTTTTTATTATAGCGAAAGTTTATTTACGTTTGCAAATTTGATGTGCGGAGATAATGGGGTGTTGTAAAAGTCGAAGATGTAATAGTTTGGATGTTATGTGCAAACATTACCTGGAGGTGTTATGAAATTTTTCGAATTTTAAGTATATTTTTTTCTTCATTAACTGGGGAATGCCATTATATCGTAGGCTTGATAATTGATGATTCAAACAAGGAAGATGAAACTGCTTTTAGGGGACTTTATTTAGCCTTTTTGTCATAATATTTTTGAAATTATAAATTACAAGTGACGAAATAAATTTTAGATACCTAAAAATGAGCAAATAAGTAAGTATACAAAATAGTATTTTGCCTCCGTCTATAATATCGTCCCATTCTTCTTATTCTTACTTGCGGTTAACGTTTTATTTGCCATTAACAGGTTCTTTCAAGCCTCTGCGCAACTCAAACCGTGAATCACGACGCGCAGCATCTGCGACTTAAAGGACTGATGATAATCATCATTCGCCTCAATCTATATGATAAATCTCGCGACTATTATAGCCTCGTTATTTTTCTCATGCAAATCCAAACTGCGCGGATTTGAAAAAGAGACGCGCCGAACTTAACGCGGAAAAACACCATTGTCCGTATTCAAGTTAAATTATTGCGCCGCGGCTGATGAAATTTCATGCAGGAGGAAAGCAGACCGGAAGAGGCGCGTTATAGTTTTACTTTCGTTGCGCGAGCGCGCGCCTATAGAGTGAGTATATAAGTATAGGCGAGGATTAGCGAAGTGCTAATAGAGCCGTTTCTTTTTCGAGTGTAAGGTGTAATGCTACGGTACAGTGTTTTTATTCCTCTTTGAAAAAAGTGGTATTAAAACGATGTTTGGTTTGCAAATTACGGATAGTATGCAAAAGTTGGAGGAAAAAGTTACGTTACGTTACGTTGAGATGTGTTTCTTTAGAAAAAGATATTACTCTGTTAACATTAGATGAAACTAAAATTATCACGTTTTTATGTTTCGTTTTCCTTCAAAATTCGTTAGTTAATAATATAAAAAGTGATTTTTTGCATTACACTTAACAAGTGTTATGGCGTGCCTTATACCGATAGAGTTCTCTGCCGTACCGACCACAATGTTTTTAATTAAATATTAATTGTTATAAGCTTTTTCTTGAATTCTGAGAGTGCACGCACAGAATTTTTCAAATTTCGTCTTTATTTTCTAATAGTTTTTTCTTAAATTCGACCGGGAATTGGATTGGAAACTTATTTGCCTCTGTGCGTCCACTCTCAGAATTCAAGAAAAAGTTTATAACAATTAATATTGAATTAAAAACGTTGTGATCGATACGGCATTTTAATGCTCATTTTTCTCACTTTTTGATGGTAATGTACGTCTAATTTCACAGTCTTTATTTTATCTTTCAAAAAATATTCTCGAAGTGGCCATTTAAAAAATAAAAGTTTTCATCTAACGTAACATGCATGGACGATTACACGAACTTTCAAAGCTATGACACTTTGTCATCTATATGTTTTTAATTTAGTTGCTAATTTTGCGAATTTCCATAAGACTAATGTTAAATTCAAATAGCAATAATTCCGTAACGATTCTCGTTAAGCCAATGAATTTTGGCACAGTACTTTATATTTATCATATTAAGGGGACGCCGGAGTCAATGTATTTTAAATGGAGGGTGGCGCTGTATCCAGTAT
>UXGD01005215.1:0-15032 GCA_900474315.1 Torymus auratus
CGCTTACTGTTTCGCGTCTGCGTGCCTTCCTCTTCTACCTGGACCTCGCGTGCCCCGACTTTAGCTTTAAGACTTTTTTATATAATCGAATTGTTTTTTGTCGCACATCTTCGTAACTCCATTTTTGCGTGAACCTCGTATTTCCCGGGTATTTAGGTTTGAGATCTTTTCTAATGATTAACTCGCTTACTCTCGCACGTCTATGTAACTCCAATATGATCAAGAATTTCAAGACGAGACAATAATACTTTTCATATTGACTGACAAGACCAAAACAACAGAAATTTTCAAGAATTTACAAGAGCGAGACAATAATTACAGAAATATTGTATTGTCTTACTCTCGTGCAGCCCTACATGTGATTTTTAAGATGAGAAATGAAAATAAATATTATATAAAAAGTTTTGAACATAATTGATATTTACTATTTTAAACAAGCACATATAAATTAGAACGTATATTTCATTTGCTCCAAACATGTTTACTTTAATATGTGATATACATTATACAAATTACATTATACGTTGATAAACGCAGCACTCGCAGCAACAAAATATATATGCTCGCAGTGCTCTAGATTTATAAGATTCTCATATTTACGGTCCTTGTATTTGTCCATTTCGATAATTTAAACTCGCTAATTGGCAGAGACTTAACGAGCCGCAGTCCGTGCATATACAGCGCACGCGCGCGTCTTGTCGCGCGATTTTTAATCTTCAAATCGACAAGTATACGTCCCGTGCACTTCTTCCACTCCATCGTGATTTAAAACCCGGCAATCACATTTCCGTAAATTCAATTTTCGATAGTTATTGCCTCCTCCATCTTTACGACCACCATCGCTACCATACCACATTACGCATACAAACACACATACATCTGCGACTCAAAACAAGGATAAAAAAAAACAGAATATCCACACGTACAAATTGCCTCGGCGATTATTTTTTTTTCTCTCGTCTCTCATAAACGCACGATATGCAAATAATCCCCGCGATGTGTTACTCTAACGGGGACTCGAATTTCGCGCAGTGAGTTATTTAGTATAAGCGCGAGCTAGCTAGCGCGCACGGCGTATATATTCAAACGACCTCGCTTGATAGATGTCTTGTTTTTTTCGCCGCCGCCGCGACGCAGACGCGTGTTCACGGTTTTCTAAGGCAATTGCCACTTGTCTTCCGTCCTTGTTCTGAGAGCGAGAACTGCGTATTACGCGCGTGCGTATAGACTCGAGAGATCGTCGCGTAACTGTAAATATAAGTGTTGTTTTTTAAAACTTTTTTTTGCAAAGAAGAGGTTGTAGAGAGTACGTTATTTAAATTTTAGGAGATAAGGATGTAAGAGTTTGGAGATAGCGCTAAGGTCTCTATTAGATTGCTTGGAAATTTATATATTTTCGCGTATAAGGCCGATGTAGACACTTTTTGGATAAAGTTTTGTTTGGAAATATTCGGTAATGTGGTTGTAGGATTAATCGCAAAATTTAAATAATAACTAAATTTAGTTTCATAAGAGTTAGGGTTTAATTGAAATTTAATGCCGTAAGATAGCGATTTTACTGTTACAAACTTTTAATTAAACTAAAAGAAATCTGATATTTCTTATTTTCCAGCTGAGCAAAATGCATTGCTTTCAATTTAACGCGTATAACCAGCACCCAGTATGCCTTTCTTCATTAAAAACTTGTCCCTTGAATATACTTCTTCTTTGAATCGGAGTTGGACGTTTTTGTTAAACACCATATACAATTCCATTTTCAGCTACATCTCAACATCCACCACTCATATACATACACAAAAGTCAAACCGCTCGACAGAAATAAACCCATCATCCAACAAAAACCTTCCGAAATCTCAACTCTCCACGCAACACCTCAGCTGTCTCTCTTCTCTTGGAAACTCCAAACCCCTGCGTCTCACACCGTATATACACGACAGAGCAGCAGCGAAATCGATCCCCTATTGTCCACGCGCGCTCGCAAAGGAAAGTCAAGAGGCCTCAGTGGAAATCGGCGGGTGGCGTGGTGCATGCGCATTCGAAAGTCCTTAAAACTCGAGTATGCGTGCGACTCTGATTTACGGAGACAACGAGAGAGTTTATTGTGTGAGGGAGGAACGATTTTTCTCGTTGCGAAAAGATGAGAGCAAGGAATTTTCCAAGTCGCGGGGTTTCCTTTTTTTGAGAGAGGAAGAGAGGGAGGGTCGTTGCTTTGTCAAGAGGGAGGAGGGGAGAGGGTCGGAGGAGAGATTTTCTTTGTAGAGCGGCTTTGTTTGGTAGCGCGGTTGTGTGCGGAGAGAGAGGGAGAGAGACGTGTTAATTTATATTTCATATGGCGGACGTGGAGAGAGAAGTGGGCTAGGGAATTTTTGAGAATTCAATTTCACATACGCAGGGTTTCGAAACATTTGGTATATGGTACGTTTCAGATTTACGACTTGGGCGCTAAAGAACGCCTATTTTGTTTTTTTCGTTCGTTCATCGAATTCCAGCGATCAATAGATTGTTTGTTCCAAAACAATAAAAAATCGTATATAACTTTTTTGTAATACAATTCCGGCATTTCGTACAACCAAGGTCTCGTCACGAATCTCTGCAATCACTCACACACACACTTTTGCCCAAATGACCCTCGACGCGGGTATCTCATACGCGTGGACCATTACTTGCGGATTTCGCGATCGCGATCCGCACGTGTGTTATGTACGTTATGTATGTGCGCGATACAGCACGGCCAGTCGAACTTTCGCCTCGCTTAATCTTAATTAAAATCAGTTGACACGCGCGTACGTATATATTATTATTATTATATATCGTGTAATGACGCTTTGTACAAGCGAGCGAGCGCGCGCGCGTTCCTTTTTAATTGCATTGTTATTATGATGATTTATGCGGGCGCGCGCGCGTCTTTACGAGCGCGTTTACGCAATTCCGCGGCCGCCGCGACAAATTGCGATTATATTCAGTGCATCGAATCGGACCCTTTCGAGACAATTGTATACCCAAGAGAGGACCACTTTTTTATGCGATATTCGCCGAATCGATATATATTATATAATAAAGAAAGCACGTGGCATATATTGCCGGAGATCTGATTACCTCGCATTATAAATCGAGCGAGTACAAGGCACCAATTAGCTAAACCGTTCGGCCGAGTGCATACACACATATTATACCGCACTCTTTCTCTGTAATACCTCTCTTGTTTTATGCGCTCGCGTGCGTATGTATATATACGCATTACACGCGCCCGCGATCTCGTATAGGTAATGGATGTACCTGCGAATGCGAAAATGCAAATTTCGCGTTTTCGCTTTCCGCGCAGGTATTTTTCGCGCGTGAATAAAAGTTTACCTTTTATATCCCCACTATGGGAATCTCGCGCGCACACGTGGCTTATGCAACCTTCTTCGGTGTTCGGTCCAGTTCTGCCGGTATGATAATGCGATTGATTTTCAGACTGCCTTGTTTTATATATATATGATGGGTAATGAGAGGACGATGGTGATTATTATTATCCGGTTGCTTTGCTAAATCGCCGATCGTAAAGTGCAGTTGTGGGGATATAACGGGGACAGTTATTTACCGTTCGCTAATAGCGCCTTTTTCCAAAATTATTATTTCACGTCTTAATAAAGGTGGATAGAAAGAAATTAGTAAACATTATGGCAAGTAACCCGGAGTCAGACCTGAAACCCTGAACTTTTAACCAAACTTTTTGGCAATAGTTACTAAAAGTTTTGTAAATTTGACAAAAAGTTTGGTAAAAAAGTGGAGTTGTGAGGTCTGCCTCTAAACTTTTAGTAATTTTTACGAATTTCTTTCTCTCCGAGTATCTTTGCCTCGCGCATTGCGGATAAACAAAACATCAGCTTATACTTATATACTTTTTGGGATACCTCAGCCCTGTCTCCAGGCTACAATTCACTTTCCACCACACGCGGCCGCGCACCATAAACAACCGAATTCCCAACCGCAAAAACCAAAGCAGCAGCACACAAAGGCAGAAACCTTCGCGGCCGCATACATCGCATTCCCACGGGAGACCGCGCGCGATCGTAATTTCCCGATGCGCACGAGCGGATTTTTCATCCGGCATAGAGAGAGAGATGCACCTTGCGGTATTTCCGCGCGCGGAATGCACACGCGAGGTCACGCGCGGAAGATTTTTGTCCCGGGGTCGCCGCGCAGGGCGGCCGCAGGGATATATGTCGCGGAGAGAAAGGTCGTTCGAGGTATATGGTTGTGTATAAGTGTGATTCGCATTGTGGATTGTAGAATAATGATAAATAATAATCACGGAACCGGCTATTACACAAGTAGAGCGTTCCATAAACTTATATAGTCCTCGGCGGCGAGTTATTCCGCGCGCAAAAAAAAAACAAACCGTTTCAAAACAGCATCACGTAAAAATTATATTTAGCCGCGCGGCTCACGCGCTTATCGAGCGTTACCCCGCGCTCCTTTTTTGCTACGCACTAATAACGCATATTATAATACACCTCTCTTTGAATCCCACGAAGACAGGAAAAGCGCGAGCACGCGGGGGCGACCCTGCACCTCCAGTACGTTTTCTCACCTTGAATCTACGATTGTGACAGATGCGCTATAAGTACCGGTAAAACGGAAAAATGGTAATATACATTGGCCAATCGTCATCCGGTCGGGAAATACGTTACACATATATACACACACGTGACTTATATAGAATGCGCGTGTAGTATATCGAACGCGTGGGCGAAGAACGCGAGCAGCGCGTGGCGGCGGGTTTATTGGACGCGAGAGAGGCGGTTTTAATAGGATATAGATTTTTTTCGGTAGGCTGAGATGTTTAATATTTGCGCGCGGAGAGAAGTTGATGTGGAGTAATTGGTTATTAATTGCCGCGGAAATTGGTTACAGAGAAATCGGAATGTCGTTGCGTATAATCCGGATTAAAGAGCCGAGTGTATTAGCGAAACCTATAATAAAAATTCTACCTGCTATTTGAATAAATTAAATTTCATTTAGTAGCCCTAAACCGTCCGCGACCCTAAATTCGCCATTATTATATATAACCTTACTTTCGTACACCGTCTTACACAACCGCTTATAGTCTTCCCTCCAAGAACGACAATTAATCAAATAAAAGCTGGCATAATACGCATAGAACGATAAAAAATTCCTATTCCAGCGAACCCGATAGGTGTCCGAACGCTCTTCTCGCGAATCGCGCCTTTGTCTTCCACCTCGAACCATCACAGACCCGCGTATATAATACAAGCGGACAAAGGCGAGTAGTAGTAGTAGTAGTAGAAGAAGAATAAAAAAAAAAAGAAACGGAGCCGCTCGCGTTCGATCTCTCTCCGCCTCGCGGACCTAAATCAATCCCGGGCAGTTCGAGGCGTGACCGCGGCGGCCGAAAAGAGACTCGGCTGCCCATATAACCCGACGGCGAGTCCATCTTTTCTCGTGAGAGAGGAGGAGGATTTTGAGAGCGTACGGACGGATGGGACGCGTGCAAGTGGTGTATATATGGCCACAGGCGTTAAATTTGTAATTTCGGGATGATTAATTGCCCGCGCGCCTTCCGAGAAGTATAATATTCGCGACTCCCATTTCTTTTTTCTCTCACTCTCTTCCGTTTCGTACCATTGTAATTACGCGGGGTGTCTATTTTATGGTTATTGCAGTTTACACGCGCGACCCGCGCTCCTATATATATAATATTTCAACTTCCTTCGCATTCCTACTCCTACTTCATTCCGACTTATAATATAATTCCGATATCGATATCGGCCATAAAGCACCCCATGTACATATATACTTCACTACTGCGACTTTGCATTTTACGACGCGGAATGCCCCATAACCCATTCGTTCTCGGCCGCTCCTTATCGCACGCATGCGTATGTCGTATACACACCGCAAGAGGCAACCGGCCGAATGATACGCGGTCGAGCGAGGGCTGCGCAACGCGCGGATTATTCGCGGCTAGACCGCAAGAGCCAACCGTTCTCAACTCCCGTGGCTCGCGAGTGTTTTTTTTTTCTCTTTCGGAGTGGTCGGTAGGTTATACATGTCGTGCGTGTGTATGGGAGCGGGAGCTTGCGAAATAATCGTTTGGGTGATGATGATGGTGAGGGCAGGCGACGGGTTTGTTGGAGTGTGGAGGGAGGATGATGAGGCCGGTGTGGGTGAGTTTGTAGGTCGGTGGTTGGAGACGTTTTGACCGTTGTCGAGTGATGGTTATATATAGATATACTTTTCACTATGAGAAGGTCGTATTTTTATTTTTCGATAAACCGAGATATAGACTAATCCTTTTAATGTTGTAAAAGTGATGATAAAAGTCTTGGTAGAACCTTTTACGACCTCAACAGATACCATTAACGTAAGAAAGAATACACGATAAACGCGTCACAATCAGAGATAACATCCACCCCGCCACAAAGCCAGCTCGATCGATCGACCGACCGACAATTCGATGATCATCCTCATCACCGTGAACACATTTTCGATCCAGTGCTGCTATGCCGCTCGATCACCGTGGAACAATAATTCAATTACTTTTTCTTCTGCGCTTCTATCTCTTTTCTTTCTCCCTTGAACCTTGGCGCGTTGCAGAGGTGATTTCATCGATCCTTGATCGCATTATTAGCTGCGACATGCAGAATGCGAGATATGCGCCGCGGATAGCCTGTATACGACTTTTCTATACCTTGAGCGAGCGAGATGATCGATTTCTAGCGATTAGCCACGATGATTTTTAACAAATCAATCCCTGTCTAATGATATCAATTGACTCGGGTTCTCCGAGAGAGAGAAAGAGCAGAGGTATTTCTATTGTTTGGGTTCTTTTAATCGATATATACGCGTGCGGCTTTTGTGGATCTTGATCAAGCGACGGATCGTTTCGTTTGAAGAGTATAAACAATAACGGGGTTTTCAAAGGTAAGAAAAAAAGTTTTCATTCATTGTGCTTCGAAGAGATCGTTGTAACGTTTAGTATACAATTTATATAGAAAAAACTGTATACAATCCATTTTATACGAAGCTTTATCTAATACGAATTCTCAGAAACGTTTTTCTATGAATTTCATTTAGTTAATTGTTACAAGCACACGAGATAATCGCATTTTAACCATTTCGAGTTCAAACTTCAACCTCAGCAATTATAACAAATCGCCATCTCACGACTAGACAGCACCGTTCATGCGAATCAACCTCAACATCCACATCACGGACATCCCGCGTACCTATAATAGCAATCAAAGCTTGCCCCAAAGTGCCAGCTCGATCGCCACTCCATTACGGAAATTACAAGCCTCGCTACATACACACGCACACACATATACTCTCTCCCTTCCGAATCATCATCACTTCATCTGCTATCAAAGTCTAACCTCTCGCTCCGCAACAGCGCGCGCTAATGAAGGGTATAAGTGGCCGCGCGCATGCAAATCCGCTCTCTCTCTCTTTCTCCGTGTAGATAAATCGATAGGGTCGGCGTGTACCTATACGTGTAACGCCGCCTCATGCGGATGAGATGAGAAATTTATCGCGGCGAACAATAAATACGAGAAGAGTATGTGTACACGTACGTATATATGTCTATTGATTGGGTCGCGGGCTCTGGAAGGGGGATTTATGACGGCGAGATTCTATGATTCCTCTCAGCGGCGGCAGCGGAGTTTATTTTGCAAGACGGAGATGAAGAGACGCGAAGTAATGGCGAGAGTGAGTTAGAATTTGTTTGCCGAGGGTATGTGTGTACGCGGTGCTCTGCGAGATTAGGTTTAATTGGTATGCGAGCTAGCTGAGTTATGGTAAAAGATATACGCGTTGTAGATTTAAAGAGTATAAGAGACTGAGCTTCCAAGGTACTACCTAAATCTTGTTTTTAACAAATTCCTTGTCTTTTTCTATACGTTACTTAAATAAAACAGATAAACCGTCTCAAAAAACCTCCTATACGAAATCCCACGCGACCAGTCGTCCTATTTATACATCCCCGACCCTGATGTCCCTCCCCCAAAAACCTTGATCCCACTTCCTGCGCTGGCAGCAAAAAATCCCCGTGTCCTATCGCGAATTTACAAATCGATAAAACCCAGTCTCTCTCTCTCTCGATCCGCAATAAACACACAATGAGAGTCTCGCGCTGCGGGGCGCTATGCTGCCTGCAGCCTTTATCGTCGCGCGCGTACATAACATATCGACGCGAGCTAGTTTGGAAAGCCTTATCGCGTTCCGTCGTATATATAGCGTAAGCACGCGGGGCCCTTATCGCTGCGCTCAAAGGAGCGGCGTATGTATGTGTATAGGTGTATAACGTATACGCGCGACACGTTATTTCTCACCTTTATTGCGCCCGAGAGACGGCGATGATTATTTGTGTCAAGATGCGGGTTCTTTTTTTTTAGGAGAGAAAAAAGAGAATTTTTGAGATTTTATAGGTTCGAATTAGTTTAAAGTTTAATAATATATAAAGGTTGTAATATATATATCGGGTTATATAACGCGAGAGAGTCAACGATTACATAAATCAATTTTAATCAGCTCGAACAATCACGGATTTGTTTTCTGCTGCGCGGGCATTATTATTAATGACTTTTCGTACACAATATAAAGGCCGCACGTGTTTGACTAAGCATAATACGTATACACACATACGCATACACGAGCGTATAAAACAAACGCGCCATTCAAGCTGTTTTAACCACGGGGAATTCACCGAAAAGCCGTACGTGGCCCTGACCCCCGCGGACTGTTTTCGTCGGGATCACGTATCGCTAAGCTCAAGTGTATAAGTTCCGATTTTGTCGATTTTTTCGATCGCTTTTAAACAATTATTTTTATATAACGAAAATTATATTATAGACTTTTAAGAAAGATAAAGTAATTGCGAAATGTATATCCGTTGTAATTGTTCTCGGCGACACATTTCTAATCTCTCAAACTCGAAATTGATACGGCAAGTAAAAACTGTACGACAAGTTTATACCCATACGCGCGCACGCGTGTAGTATAGAATTCTGCCGTGTGGTGCAAAAAGAGGCAAAACACGCGCAGCGCAGCCACGGCGTTTCGCAATCTCCAATCAGTTTTGTAAATTACGCGATTCGATAAGCCCCGCGTAATTAAGCGCGCCTTTGCATATATATCTGACACTGGCTCGTTCTCCCTATACGTTTCTTATTCGATTTACCTATCGATATATAGTCGCAGAGGCGATCGTCAATAATTCACGAGTTGAAAATTGAAAATTCGCGGCATCATTGCGCGTAGTATCAAGGGCACTGACAACGCAAAACCGTTATAGGTATATAGTATATGCAAATGTAATTTTGAGAAGGGAGGATGAAGATTCTCCAGTGACATTCGGCTTATCGGCAGCTTACTCAGCTGAGGGATGCAGTTTTGAGTGGACGCGGTGTAAGATATAGCGTACATTTTATTGTGCTGTTCGCAGCGGTATGGTTCTCTCAATATTTATAGTTTGGCGTGTTTTAATGCGCGGTTTCAAATGCATCATGATGATTAATAAATGATGTCACTGTCTTTATATTTCACTTATAACAAACTTTAACATTTAAATAAACAAGCTCCAATTACTATATTAAATTCCAGCACTACAAACCTTTGCCTGCGCATTTAAATATTTCTAATAACCACTGATATTGCAATTAATTATCCCATTCTCTTTCCATTATTTATCCCCTACACTACCCACCTATCGCATTCCAATTTATCCCCAATAACCTATTATACATTCAACGCGCCATTCCGCTCCATTTAAACGCAGCTAATTTCGCGACGGTGCACACAATCGCCGAGTCGATTCGGCTGTAGCTCGTTGGCATCGGCGTAAAAACACTCGGCGGTACAGCCGCAGATCCTAATCTCTAATTGTATACCGCTACGCAAAAATTTTTACCAATAAACGAGGAGAAAGTGCATTATGTATGAGAGAGCGAGCTCGCGCGTGTATATGCAGACACGCAGAAAAAGGAGAAGCGGTTTCTCGCGACCTGAAAAAAGGGCGGCCCGCGCCTGGATTTCCGGAACCAGTTTGACGACGTCGCAATTAACCCGCGAGCGCGAGTGTCGCGCTGAGAGTAAAAGTGCTTTGTGTGCTCGCGTGTGTCGCGTAATTTATTCGCCGTCCGCGGTTCTTTATTTCCGATTCGTCGATATGTTATTATATGATTGAGAGGAAAAAGGAAGGTATAGTATATGGTGGTCGACAAATGGAGCAATTTTTTTTTTCGTGCGGAGAGAGGGAAAAAAATTGAACACTTGTTGTTGCAAATAGGATGTGGTTTTATTGATCTGCTATTAATTCTCGTTACTCGGCGCGTTTGTGTGCGTATACACACCGCGCGCGCGGATATATAATACCGAATTTATTCGATGTCGCGATAAAGCGTATTGTAACCTACTTACTAACCCTCCTAATGCATTTCTAAGTATATAATTTATCATTTTGATATCTAGCTTATCACGTCAAAATATTCATGAACACATTCAAACGCCGGTAAAAACTCGGCGTGCGTTCTTACACTCCGCAGGGAAAAAACCGTTAATCTGTACGCGCGCGCGGCTACACACTTAGCAACACGTCTCAAACAGTCAATACAGCGCCGATAGCCGTCAGAAAAAATATAACGCATTCGTAGAAATGCTTTAGAAAAAAAGCCAAGAGAGAGAAACCCGGCATCTCATTACACAAAACTGCGTCGTCGCCTTTTTTTCTCAAAGCATCACGAAATACAGTTAAGACACGTCCCTATTCCACACGCGGTGAAAAAAAAGTCTTTCCCCGCGTGGCGCGACAACGAGACTCTTTGTCGCGACCATCCAAGCAGTACAAAAAAAAGAAAGAGGAAAAAAAAATGAAACGTGCTAACTGGAGCTAAGCCACCGCTGAAGAAAACAGCCCTAAGTAAGCGATGCTAATTCGCGTCGGGTGTTGCCGCGCGAGACACAAACACCATTGAAATTGCTAATTCCAGACGCGAGGCGGCCGAGATCGGTAAATTCGTGCGTTTTCTCGCTCTGGAAAGTTAATGAAATTGAGGCGCGGAGACGACGACGCGTGATTGGCTTGAGAAATGCGCGCCGGTTAATGAATGCGATGGCTCGTGAATGCCAAGCCGCGGGAAATTCTTTAATGAATGGAGCACGGAATTTTCATTGATTTTATCGGTAACATATACGGTGTTTACGTTAACCTTCTATTTTATTCGTATAAACATTTAATAAACCCATAAAACTAAACGCTAAATTACGACAACAATAATACTAATTTTTCCACTACTAATACCTTAATCCTCTTTGGAAATATATATATAAACTAGACGGTTTATTATAATCCAGCGGCAGTGCGTAAAACCCTTTTAAAACTTATCGTTCGCGCCTTTAATTTTACGGCAAAACGGATACGCCGACCTTCGCTCGCTTGCTCGCTCGCTCGCAAAAACGACGAGCAAGAAAGAGAGAACTCGACCTTGCCGGAGAGCAAATCGCACCTCTGCGATGCTATGTGCGCGGCTTCGCACTTAGCCCTTGCTCTCTCGCTTCTAAGAATTTCCATGGCACTTTTTAGCGGGCGATCTCTAAATGTACCTCCGTGCTCTTGTTCTTAGCATTCGGAATTGCGCTGGAATTTGTGTAACAATGAGTGTTTATTATTATAGATAAAAGCGAGTAGAGAACGCGAATGGAAAATCATAGAAAATGATCGTTTTTCTACCGATAAACCGTACATTCCTTTCGAGCGCCTCGGGACCTTCTAAATGCTCTATTATCCGCAAAAGAATTAATTCACGATGATAAGCGTAATGAAGACATTACGAAAATTCGCCTCACCGCTCGGTGTATAACCCCGCAAAAAAGCTCATTTCCATTCATCCGTGTATATACCTCGCCGCGCATTCCGCTGCAATTTACCAGCTTTATTTCCCTGTATACACTCGCGCGGCGCGTCGTTTGAAAATCACGCGCACCGCTTAAAAACTCTTTACGCGCGCCCCTCGGCGGCGTGCGTTTCTTGCACGGACACCTCGCTTTCACGCCATTTTACGCGCGCTTCCTCGAAAGTGAATTCGCGCTTTTTGCCAAAGGAAGGGATGTCGAGGTGGAAAAAATGTTTCAGGGATTATATCGTGGAAGGTGTCGGCGGCTAGGGGTTTTTGGTTTTTGTTGAGGGAGTGTAGTGGTGTAAGTTTGTTTGATTTTTGCGAACGCGGCAGGAGTGAGAGATTAAGACGAATGAAAAGATTAATCTGCAATATTGTTAAATAATAAGGATAAAAATCATTGCAAGATATACTTTCTAAACTTTTACAACGTAAATTGATGTTAAAGTTATTGACGACACTCGATTTTTCCCACAATTAAAATAAAACTTTTAAATCAAACGGAAACCATAAAAGCTGCAGTTACGCGCGCTTCGAAAGAAAAATAATAATTTTTACTTTATAACTTCATGAACCTCGATTTTTATCGCACACGGTTTCCTGTACAATCAAACAAAAACCGATAGCGACGGTACGATCCCAGCATCCCATTTCCGCGAACTCCAGCCCTTCATCCGCCCTCAAAAAATGCAACAAACCCATCCAAGCTCTACCCTCACCATAACCAAACCACACGACGTTACAGCTTCGATTCCGGGACGCCTCGTTATCGGATGTGCAAAATCCAAATTATACAGGATGTAAATTCTTTTCTTCGCTTTAACTCTCTCCTCTCTCTCTCGCCGTTTTCCCGGGAATCATCGAGCGCAGCGAAAAGGGAAAAACGGAGGGAAATTCCGCAGCGGTATATATATATATAGGCGAGTGACTGCTACCGATACCTGTATACATATATACACGTATACAGCTGAGGCGTAAACACCTCGCGCATGTTATAGAGGCGAGCGCGCGCAAGCGCTATACAATTACCGAGGAATCTCTCGAGATGGGCTGTGTTGTTACGGTTCAACGCGTTCCTGGATAAGTGCAGTGTGAGAGGAGAGCGATCAATGATTCTGCGGATTTTCTCGAGTGAAGGATAGGTGGAAAGGATAGGCGCGAAGGATAGGCTCGAACGATTTCCGAAGAGCTAGGTCTATCGGTGATGGGGTTGCTCGTTGTTTTGGGAGGGATGAGAATATGTCTCTGCGACTGGTTCGATCTTGCGGTTTCTTTTCATCCTGGCGGATTGTAACCTTCTACTTTATTACTTTTTTTTTTAGATATTAAGAGGTTTGCCGATTATTCTGAGATAATTGAGTTTCTTGACGACCCACCTAATCAATAGCAAACAGTGTAATAATTCCATTATAGACGATCAACAAAGATTAAATTGCCCAGCCGGCCCATTACTCTCGAAACTGTAATCAAACGGCAAATTAAATCATCAAAGTATAAACACAATTATACGAAACAATTATATCTCTATATTTATACACCATTAAAAATCCCTCCTCATTCACGCATCACGCCTCTTCTTTTCATCTCTACTCCTCTCCTACAAAAAATCCATCGAATTAGCATGACCAATTTACTCATCGCACGTGTATATATAATGTTCCTTATACACTTCTCCCCAGAACTTTTCCACATATACGTGCATCCACATACATCATACACCGCAATTTCCTACACGCGAGACGTGTGCGGAAAATCTGCCGCAAGCGTACATTATAATCATCATTATCGGAAATAACCCCGGCGTGTCCTTGCGCGGGCCGTATTATAGTTCACCGCCTCGTCCTTCGCCTCGCTCACGTTTTCGCGAATACTTGTGTGTATGATGATGTGGATGCGAGGATTCGCGTTGCCTCTGGCGGTGTAATATGCCGAGCGCGCGTGAAACACAAAGCGCTTTATGTACGGATACTTATGGAGGATCCGTACACTTTTGTTTTCGGCGCATTGAGTTATTTGTTGTAAGCGGAGAACGCGTGATTTCTTCGCGAAGGTCAAGGGTGGTACGCGGGAGTGCATTAAATTTTATAGGATATATACGGCGGTTGAAGCTTGATTGATGATAAGAAAAGTGGTACAAACGGGGTATTATTATATTAACTTATTACTATAACCGTCTGTAAAAAACCTGTAACTTTTCAATACAGGAACAAAAACACGTTTATTTTATCGAAAAAAAAACAATAACATAAACGAAACCACTTACGAAATACGCCCTATACCGACTCAGTTTCTATATCAATCCATCTAATACCTGCTCCCCGAAACCATCCTCACACCGCACTCCCTCACCGCGCCACATCAATATCTCTAATAACGCAGCCACTTTTATACCCCTGGCATCCCGAAAAAAGAGCACCGTAACCCCTCAGGTGAGCGGAGGAGGAGGAACATACGCATCTGCCGGCAATAAAACAAGCGCTGCACCTGATGGCTATCCACGAGCTATGCCGCCTGTCACTGCGGTGCCGGCGTTCTGCGGGGTACGTTTGTGCCGCTTTTCGGGGGGGAATTTATCGTTCGTATAGGTTAGAAGTTACGTATAAAGGTGCGGTTTAGGTTTTTTTTTTCGTTGGTTGAGTGTTGTTATTAGGCGTTTTTCGTCTCTCGATCGATAAAGATATAGATATATATAATGCACGCTATCGTAATTAACGAGGTAATAAAACAGATGTAAATTACAATGATTTTACGACGCGCCGGATCAAAATATTCATTGGTGAAAGAGCGATTGAAAAGTAGACGAGAACCCGTGTAAAATATCGTAGTATAAGAATCATATTTTGTTTTTTTGGCACTATGCTCTACCACTATAGATAGATAGTCCCCCCGTAAACTTTATGACTCTCTCAAGGTATTAACATTCCTTAATGGACGTCTTTATTTTTTTTTACTCCTCGGTTATCCTTATTAATGCACCGCCACCTGCGCCGTACGACGCGCAGACTTGCGTCAAAACATTTAGCATAAACCAAAATCCCCCGATAACACACAGGCTCTCGACGTCATCGTTTTGCTCGCTCTCTTTTGTATATATATATATATATATATATCACCCATCGATCGGGTATATAT